>JAOTOM010002474.1:0-104069 GCA_034440615.1 Ashinkailepas kermadecensis
CGCCGCACTACAATACACCAAGACAAATCAAGATGTACGACAGATAAGTGACAACAGGCTTTCAGTCGAATGCTGTATGATCAATGAAATAGGTTCCCTGCTGATGGTCAATAGGCTCCCCACAGGGATCTCGAAAAACTGACATACATACTCATACATGCTATGGAATTTTGAAGAATACTTTCTATTTTGTGGGGGCCGCGGTAGCTCAGTTGGTAGAGCGTCGGACTCTTGATCGCAAGATTGTGGGTTCGAATCTCACAACCGACGGCATTTACCGAGCCAACCCACGACTAATCGGCGTGAGAGGTTGGCGACGCTATATGACCTAGCGGTTGAATGCGTCGTAAAAACGTCGTAGCGGTTGAATGCGTCCTCTCTCTATTTTGCAGAATACTCTCTCTCGCTCTCGCGTTGTCGGTTGTTTCCTCTAGGGGTCGCGGTAGACGCTGACCTCTGGAATAATTACAGCTGGATTGACTTGCCAGTTAGTTAGTTATTGGGGCTCACGGGCGCATCGACTACTGAAGTCATGCAGCGCCAGGCCTGCCAGTGTTAATTTGGTTAGATTCCATCGGATAACGAGCGACCGTTTCAGGCGGTAAAAGCAGCACCTGCGATCGAGTTTGTGATGTCACAGATCAAGATAACCATGAAGCATGGCAGAGACTCCGTGCCAGCTGATTTTGCTGTTGCGATTGGCGAATGGTGAATCGACGAATCCATGTCACGCGCCAGCCTCCAGTTAGCGTCACAACCTGAGGACAAGGTCAAACGGTTGAATCACTCGTCACTGCCGTCTGATCCAGACAGATCGCACGACCAGCCCCTCGCCTTTTGACGACGAATATGCCGTTGTTGGTGCGCACACGGGGAACTCGGTGAGACTTGAATGCAAAGTATGGTCATGGACGGATCCATGTCCTGGATAGGATTGGGATAATTTCAGCGAGATACACATATGGCTTAAATTGATACAGTGGAAACGCTTCAATAACAGAGATGCCAGTGGTGGCTATTACAGATAGATGCAGGGTTTAGTTGTTACCAGACGTTTGGACATTACAATAAGTGGACTTGTCATGTCAGTAAGAGACAGCTATATTTATTTCGGCTAAAATGTCTGGAGCAAGAATGGAAGTCAGACAGCCAAACATGCACCTGGTGGTTTATGGTGCATATGAAAACAGCTATTTGAAACAACATGACTCGATACAAATGTTACATAATGTTAATAAAATGTTACATAAATAATTCCAGCTAAAACCAGTGATGCATTATGATTTTGAGTGCATACATCCCAAAAGCTGTAAAACCAAGATACCAAGAACCAAGCCTGTTCCATCCGTGAGTAGACGTAACGGCTAACATACCAAACCTTGGGACAACGGGTCGAGCCCGTATGGTGGGAGGCCTGCAGGGCATGTACCGGTATTGACACTTGTTTCTGCAATAATTGAACCATACCATGTATCCCCCCGGGGGCTCCGCTCGGAGGAATCCCATTGTGAGACACTTGCAGCAGTAGCATTGGCCGGTGCAGCAGCTCTTCCTCTGGCCTCTAAGTGACTGCAATTCCATTACTGATGTTAGTGAGCACTAAATATGAACAAGGAATATGACATGGTAGTGCATGAGAATGTTTATGATTTTGCTGCAGAGGTGTCTCACAAGCCACCCCCATAATTTTGAAACGTGGAATGCAAACCACTTCATACCAATACGGTACATGAGTACGGAAATGGATCGGCATATTCCAATCAGAATTTGCCGGAGTCGCCACAACAAATACTTAACAAACGGCGTGCAATGCTAATACTACCATTAGTCTGTACATGCATATTCTACTCATTCACCAGGGTGTGATTTCTTGCACCAATGTGGATTGCTGGTCACCCACAGGCGTTCACACCATTGACCTTGACGAGTGCATGCGATCACAATTCGACTTGTTTGACAAGCATGAGATGATAAATTTCGTCAGCAGTCTGAAATCACACCCTATCGCTACATCTAGCATGCCACACACAAGTCAATCACCAGTGATGGCAGAGCTAACGAATACTTTCTGTGCATGCGCAGTGAATACTTTCTCCATACAAGGTACACTATAACTGCATATATCTATTGGTTAGTATACATACTATTGCATGAGGAAAGTACATGCACCCTCACCAGCATCACAGACGAAGTCAGGATATCTGATGCAGTGAATACTTTCTCCACACAGGACACACTATAACTGCATATATCTATTGGTTTATTATACATACTATTGCATGAGGAAAGAAACCCACCAAAAGAAAGAGAAAGTAAGACCCTCACCAGATCACAGACGAAGTCAGGATATCTGATGAGTGAATACTTTCTCCACACAGGACACACTATAACTGCATATATATATTGGTTAGTATACATACTATTGCATGAGGAAAGTACATGCACCCTCACCAGCATCACAGACGAAGTCAGGATATCTGATGCAGTGAATACTTTCTCCACACAAGGCACACTATTACTGCATAAATATATGGGTATGTGAGTTGATGTGGGTTGGAATTTGCATTCTGGATTTGTGTTGCTCATACAATTATAATGGAGAAATAGGACATGCAAATGGCAGCAAGGAGTACTACTGATATTACACAAATGCGACAGGAAAATACCACGACACATGGAACAGAAGTTATGTAGCACAGGGAACTATGTTAGGTGGTGCCAACTCCGAAACTTTCCAAACTTTCCAACACTGGGTGGCTTTTGTGGCACATCCATGCAAAGTGTGACTGATACCTATTTAATTATATATTGACATCGAGGGTGTTTCTAAGCAGGGATTTGTGGGCATCGAGCAGTAGTGGCTTAACATTTTGTGGTATTACTACACGTGCTGTCCCGCTCTGCAGAGATAGGAAGCGGTTCATCAGGCATCCCACATAGATATGGTATGCCATTTTGGACATATTGTTCTCTGTACGGTATACTATTATTTTGCCATCAACAACTTTACTGTACACCCAGCACTCCCGAAGCGTTAACACAAGGTCGTGTGGCGGCTTGAGGGATTTGAAATTTAACTGGCTACCACAAGTTTTGCTTCTTTTTTTTAGGAGTACATGCCTCGACGATGAATGGTTCACTGTTAATATGAACGGGTCGCTTTCGTTTTAGCGATGGTCTCTGAGACGGCTTTCGTCCAGCAGATGAAGGGATATTCAGCGAAGCAGTCAGGTTTTGTTTCATTAACTTTGGTCCAGCCGTGCTGAACGACTTGCGGAGCTGCTGCCGTTGATACATCCCAATTTCGTCTTTTACAGGGCCGGTGCAGTGCTTGAAGTCGAATGCACAACATATTCCCCCTTTTCGTCTAGAGCTCGCAACACTTCTGCTGCTTCAAACGTCACTAGGTCCTTGGTTTTGTCGATGAAATCATTTACGTTCAGCCGCTTGTGATCAACAAGTTGCCTGACAACATTATTCACGGGGACGAGTGGTCTAGGGGTAAGATGCTCGTCTCACAATCGAAAGGTTGTGGGTTCGAGTCTCACCTGTCGCTACTCTTCGCCCGCGACCAATCGGCGTGAGAGATTGGCAGCGCTACATGACTCAACGGTCGACGTGTCGTAAAACCAATAACCAACCAGACAACATTATTCATGCTTTCTGTTCTGTTTGTTGTAAAATACTTTTTTTTTCGCAGAATGCTCCTTCATCCCTTATGTTCACAAGGCCAACGTCTTTGTCGAATAGGTCCCGCGTGATGACCTCTATTGTACCTGCTGATAGCGGGATCACTCGCATTTTTTGCATGAGGTTCCTCCGGAAATGGACCCGACAGAGGAGATGCTTTGCATCCGGGAAACACACCTGGATTGGTTTGTACAATCGCTCATCATCGTCGGTGCCAAACGCGATCAGAGACTTGTCAGATTTCACGAGCTGCCGCAATTTGGTGGCGAACGCGAAGTACGTCTTCTCGTCCTTTTTGGCATGTATCATCATGGGGCCCAGGTGCGTGGGATGTTTTCCGGTGTGCTTACTTGTCACGCTGATATTTTCAAAAGGGGACATGGTCAGGTAAAAATCACCCAGATTGAAGGTGGTGTCTACACTGAGTACCGAGTAGCAGCTGGAGTCGCAACAAAACCTATTCAGATCCACGACCTGGTGGTCGGTATAAAAGAAAATTATCGGGCGGTCCGTGAAGGAAATTTCCCTGGCGAACCTTTCACCGTCGAAGTCGGGTTGGTTCTCACCAAGCGCTTTCTCGAGTGATGCCATATACGGGTCATTGTAGCGGATGGTGGAACCGCCATTTCCCTTTTTGGTAGCTTGATTGTATTTTATATTTTTAACCTGCTTGTGGTCCCTTGGCGCCAACTCCGGTGTTTCCACCACACGCTTGCGGTACACTTGCATGGGAGTGCTGTTTGTTACTTCCATCCCCACAGCACTCAGCATACTGCGTGGACTTTTGATAAATGGTCTGTTAGTTTTCGAATTACCATGAGCTTGACCCTTGGCGCTTGTCAGGGTAACCTTGTATTCAACAAAAATGTCACATGTCTTATCATGTTTCACATTCCCCACCAAATACACAGATTTCATAAAAGTGGCATCAGCAGTCAGGTGATAGCGGGTTCTTACAACACAAACCACGTTTTCTTCCTTGACGATCTGGGATCTACGTGCATTTGCCTGACGTGCCATGACGACGTATCCGGTTTGTTTGCCTTTACTTGCCTGACAAGACGTAATGACATACGTCAAGGGGTCGATGTGGTGGAATGTCGTGCGACTCCCATGATTCCGCCAGGAACCAAGCTCATCTCAAGCGATATCACGCTCATTTTGGACCGAATACTGCACGATGAAGGAGGAGTGCGTGACACGCTTTGGTATGGACGCAACCTTTTCTGCGTCAGAAGATACACCGAGACAAACTGAACTTATGACAGTTTTCACCTCACAGAAGCCTTCATCCGATTTCTGTACAGATTTCCATTGCCCTTTTTGGATACTTTTTGTGGGCTACTCTTCACACACACCTCCGCCCGTGGCATGCAGTGGGCAGTGGCCTGATCTGGATTTCCGGGACGATTAAAAAAAATATAAACATGTTCTACCGATTCAGACCGACTGGTACTGTTGTTGACATCATCATCTCCATTGTCATCAACTGGTGACATGACAATGTCGCAGGCGACGTCGTCAAAGTCGTCGTGGGGCCAGGCGGCAGGAGAACCACGACGACTTGGCGCGTCACCAGCGACAACCACATGCACATCTCCCTGTCCACCATCCAGCTGATCAGTTGCATACTGAGGGCTAGCAATACCTCCAGTAGATGCAAGCATGGACATGGGGAACAGGGGGACAAAGTGATTTGGCTTCCATCCTGCTGGTCCGTAACTTCTGCTCACATCAAGGGGAGACATGCTGGACCACATTATGGCGAGCCTGCCATCACTAACCATTCCCATGGTTGGTCTGGGCTGGATCACCCTATCCATCAATTTATGCAGCCAGTTGTCCATGACATACACAGGTGGGTACACTGACTGGATTGGCCGGCCTATGACGGTTGCTGCAGCAAACATGTGCCACATTCCCGCCCATTGCCAGTTGCGTCTGCACCTGCGGGCCTCGATTTCCGGCTTGTCGCACGTGGCTGTTACCATGGATGCCTGATGAAGCTTCTCATAATATGATGCATTGAGGCGGAGCTCGAGGGCTGTTCTCACCCTTAGCTCAGTTGCAAAAACCTCATTGTTCGTCAGGAGTAAGGAAAGTGAATTGAAAGAAAAAAAACAGTTGCCATCACCGGTGGAGGTCATGGGCAACAGATCCGGTCGATCACATAGATCAAGGTAGGTTTGGGCGATGGAGTCAGTGCCTTGAACCAGACCGGTGCTAGGAAATACATAAAATGTGGAGTCACATTTGGTTGAGTCACATGGCGGAATGGAATGCGGCAGGCTCGTCATACTCAGACCGACTGAGGGCATGCAGCATGGAGGAAAAGTAAGCTTTTCTGAGAGCCATGACTGGGTATGTCAGATATATTGTGGTTAGATGATGGATTTGATGAAAGGATGACTCCTTACCAAGCGATGTGAGCTGAAGGACTGGATCAACAGGCTCAAGGAACTGGATGGATGCAACACATGTAAATACAGGGAAATCTGATCAATACATTGTCACCACACGGATTTTCTCAACACTTTCAGCCAACATCCACATATCACCCCTCTTCAATCAGCACATAGATGGTACAACTGACAGTGCCTTTGCTATGGTGCCACAAACATAATGTCTAGAAATACTGGACCAAGGCAGTTACAATACAATTCAATACAATGTCTCCAGTCTGGGAACTAGTGGCAATTATCAATTTCTAAATAACAAATGCATCCTTTGAAGAAATAATGCATAACTATACATTTAGTTTGGCATGAAATTTTGCATTTTGTAGCTTGTTATCGCGGATTATACCAATGGCTACTTTAAATGCATTGAAAACAGCCCATGTATTCAAGACCAGCTATACCATTTGCAAACGATGTAACATGGGGCACCTCTTTCAGCGGTTATGACACATACTGACAGAACAATGGAATGGCAAATGATACCACACCAAATGTATAATTGGCAACTACCCACTTCAGCTGTATAACAGTGTATTGATCAGCTGCATTAGTGTTCATATTTTTAGACCATCAATCAACAAATCCATGTAAAGTATTGCTTCAATGACATGAATTTGAGATACTCTTAAAACATTGAATGTGTTGCCAAGTGAGTTGTGGTGAAGCTAAGAGGTTGGCTGGCAGTGTGTGTACAATAGCAGAACTGTTAAGTGACCAGGACTTAGTTGTATGTGCATGTTTTTGGTACCTTGGAGCCAGACTGCAAACTATGACACATTTGACAGAATCTTGCAAGTGTTGGAATGGTATCTAGTGGTGTGGTGTGGTCATTACCCTCACTTATGGTATTCTTTCAAGCTTAGTGTGTTGGTATGTTGATTTTTTATGTTTTATGCATATTTATATCACAAAGGTGCTTAACTAGAATGTCTTTACTTCCTTACTGCATTATTTGTGTTGTATCAGGTGCACCTATTCAATCTCGCTGGTGCAGATGTCTGCTCACCCTTAAAGTATGGTGACCATTTTGGGATCTTCTGGTGTGTATCCTTTGCACATTTGCAGGCACACCCAAAGAAACCTGGTAGGTGAACCCCTGTAGGTGTAGTGTACTGCATGGTCACACTGGTATGTCATGAATTGCTTGTATATGTGGAACCAGCCAAAAAATGCTAAACTTGTGGTTTAAGGTGATTGATGGATTCTTGACATTTTCCTTCCAATAAAACATATATACATGATTAGAATGTTACCACTAATTTCCTCTGTGAATGCTTCCTTATCAGTTGGCAAGCAAAACAACACCAAAATGTGGGCTTGGAGTCTGGAAGTAGCATTAAAGATGTACAAGAAATTAATAAAAGCTAACCGAACAATTTTAAAAATGGAAAATGGAAAACAAAGTTTGAATGCAATTTCTTGCATTTTTTTGCTTCCAATTTCCCAAATGAAAATACAAACCTAAACCAAATGAATTTAACCTAGTCCAACTAGCTTTTGAAGAAAACATCTAATATTTTCTAATCATTTCCCCCCAAAAAAATCATTTCCTAACTTGAAAAAAAACTATTGTAACCCAACCTGACCTAAAAGTATGTTTGCTTCATGGAGGTGAAATGTGCATAAAACGTGTCTTGTGAACACCTTAAAGCACAATAATAACAAATTTTCTCATCAATAGCCTTATCTGCATTGCACTTGCTTCCCATTTCTCCCAATGGTCGGTGAGTCCAGGGCATTTTTTCGACACAGCTGCATGCATGCAGTGTGCTTCATACAACTACACAACTGATACGGGGGAGGGCACCAGCGGCATGGAATGCACAAAAATGGTATCTTTCACATTAAGGTGCTTTTGGATTTTTTTTTCTCTCTTTCAAAATACCAGGTTATTTAACATGCTGTACCATGTTATTTAACAACTGTGCCATAAATTATCCACCCTTCACCTGGCCCTTCTCAGATGTGATTAAGGGAAAATTCAACATGTCATGCAGTTGATTCAACACTCCTTCACATCAAAAATGCTAGTTTCTGCCTATTTGTCACATATACCATGCACACTTATAAGCTGACATGCACCCAAGTGGAAACTCATGTGGAAGTAAAATATGGTGCTGGTTGGGACATGACATAAGGATGATGTCATGGCCTGGACATTGCTTCTATTTTTAACATTACAATATTAGTTTATATTAGTGTACGTTCAATAAGATTTGATTAGGTTGGGTTCTGTTTGGTTTTCTATTTAATTATTATATCTGAAAATTTGCAACTTCTACTTCTTAATGTCAATAAATGCAATGATATTATAAGAAGTTAAAATTAGTGGTTACATCTTCAGAATCACTTCCATAAACATGGCATTCTGAAAAATCAAAATAATCACAAAACACATTCAAGCACATATCAACCAGAATAGGTTGGATCTCCACAAAATAAATTGTGGTCTTGAAAGATCTTGACAGGCCCCAAACCATTGTACATTTTGCAGATTGGTTGTCAGGAAGGCCTGAGAGCACCATCAAATTTTTTCTTCTTCCAAGACATCTCTAAGTGTAAAAGGCACCCCTCCAGGGAGGCTCAAGTGCATCCAATCAATTTTTTTTTCAGCCATAGCCATCCCTCACAATACATGGTGGCACCCTTCCTGACATATACCCCATGACAATTCCCATATCCACTCTTGCAACTGTAGGTGGTTTTACAGTGGCTTTTTGCTCCCAGGTCACATGGTCTCAGGAACAAGATAGAGGGAGAAGACCTATCATAATGATCCACATAAATTAAAAGTGACCACCAAATCTAATTTTCATATCAGCTTTAATGAAAAACAGTTTTACTACTGACACTGCTGAAATAAGTAGAATGAAACTGACAAACATCAGCAAATCGCAATATGCTTTCGGAATTATGTGGAGACTGTACTCAGCTCTTCAGTACCTGGCAGCTGACGAATGACTGCCAGATGACAAATTGGAGCTATGGTTAAATTAGTAAAGGATGCAGTTATAAGCAAACTTCTTGAGCAACGTTACAGAAAATGATAAGTGTACTTCAGCAATTTCAACAAAGTTTTAAAATACATACCTGATACTCCCAACATGCTGTGTGTGTGTGTGTCGCTGTTTGGCCAGCCTGCCACCTGTAGGTGATGTTGGCTGTTTCCGGTGTGAGAGTGTGAGTAGATAATGGTATGAGGATTAGATGGAGGGTGGATAGATTACTTGTTTTGTTGAGGGATGTTGAAGAAGAGTCGGAGGTGTCTTGAAGAGTTGAGTTGGTCCGGGTAGCTTGAAGATGTAGAGATGGCAGAGCAGAGTTGTTTGAGAGCCGGAGATGAAGTAGTCGAAAAAAGCTGTCAGTCCGGACGGTGCCAGTTTGGGGTATGGGGTGTAGTGGGTGGGTTGGGGGTCGGGTCATCGCCATATTATTAACATTTCAAGAACATCTTGTTTTGGGTATCATGGTTCGACTTTGTTTTGTTGTTGTTTTTTTTCCGGAGTTTTATTCGTTTTTTCTTCCTGTTTTAGGGTATCTTATTGTCTTTTTCCGGTCTTCTTTCATTTTTCTTTTCACAATTGATCAATTAGGCGTGTGATGGCGAGAAAGTTGAAGAGAAATTCGTGTAGTGCTGGATGGTCGTCGTTGAGGAGTGTAGTGAGGCTTCGTGGGATGTGTTGTCTTTGGTTGTTGTATTTAGTACAGTGGATGAGTATGTGTTTGATGGTGAGTGTTCGTTGGAATGCTGTGCATCGTGGTCGTGGGCGTTGTAGTATGAGGTAGGAGTGTGTAAGCAGAGTATATTAAAGAACGGGTTCACCCAAGTTTAGTATATTATCAGATCTAGTATATACTGTGCCTTGGTGACGTCACAGCTAGAATATGTGATATTCTACTAGAATGTGGTGGAAATATGGCAGATTATATAATCATATAGTAGAATATTCCAAATCTAGCAGATTCCTGGCAATTTCATTTAACAACAGCTTCCTTTTCTGTCGATGCTCGGCGCACGACTGGCCTTGAGGGCCAGCCGGTCGTCATGGCAACGACTCTAGGCCCCGCCCTCCGGGAGTCGGCCGGCCGGTTTTGTGTAGTGTCCTCGTTTACCGGCAAGGAAACATACTTTTTCGAGGCGATGCAAGTACAAACGATCCGGATTCGTATGAAGAATTCTTCAGGCATTCGCATGTCAAATTTGCCTACATACAATAAAAATTGCGTGCGTAAAGCCGTGGAAAATATTGGCCGTTTTGGCTTGACATGCACGCAAGGTGCTGCCGAGTATCGCCTTGGCTACGTCACAGGCCCGGAACAACTTGACCGCCCCCCGTGTGTAAGTGCTGTGTGTCCAAGATGTAGTCGTGTTAGTCGGGGGGGGGGTTCAAGTTGTTCCGGGTCTGTGACGTAGCCAAGGTGATACTCGGCAGCACTTTTCGTGCGTCTCAAGCCAAAATAGCCAATATTTTCCACGGCTTTACGCAGACAATTTGTATTGTATGTAGGCAAATTTGATACCATACGAATGCCTAAAGAATTCTACATACGAATCCGGATCGCTTTACTTGTATCACCCCGCAAAAGTATGTTACCTTGCCGGTAAACGAGGACACTACACAAACCGGCCGGCCGACTCCCGGAGGGCGGGGCCTAAGTCGTTGCCATGAAGACCGGCTGGCCCTCAAGGCCAGTCGTGCGTTGAGCTTCGGCAGAAAAGGAAGCTGCTGTTAAATTAAATTGGACGTTCTTTCTCATTCTTTGTACTCTTTTTCATGTCATCCTTTGCTTTCTCGTGTCAGCTGAATACAGGAGAAAGTAAAGCATGCCATAGTACCATATGCTCTTTTCTAATGAAAATTATAGAAAAATAAGAAAAATGAAGCACGTGAAGTTTTTACCGCGGTTGCGGCACTATATCACCAATTGCCAGGAATCTGCTAGATTTGGAATATTCTACTATAGGATTCTATAATCCGCCATATGTCCACCACATTCTAGTAGAATATCGCATATTATAGCTGTGACGTCACCAAGGCACAGTATATACTAGATCTGAGAATATACTAAACCTGGTTGTACCCGTTCTTTAATATACTCTGGTGTTAGTGTTCGTTCTTTAAATCTGGTGTGTTGATTGATAGTGTGCCAGTGTTCGCGTTTGGGGTGAATTTCGTGGAGTTGCGTTATTGCTGTGTCCCATGTGTGTTGGATGTGTTTGTTGATTGCCTGATGTATTGTGGGGTAGTAGTCAGATTGTGAAAGTGGGCATGGTGTGGTTTGTTGTAATGTTGTGGCTAGGTTTGCTTCAGTGTCTGCGTGTTCGTTGCCGCGTATGTTTGTGTGGCTTGGAATCCATAGGAGTAGTGGTCTTTATCGTGTATTGAGTTGTTTATGTATGTACAGTATTTTGGGGATGAGGGAGTGTTTGTGTTTGGTGTAGGGTGTGATGCTTTGTATTGCTGATTTTGCGTCAGTGGCTATGGTGTTGTGTTCAATTTTAGTGTTGTAAATGGTGGAGTAAGCTGAGAAGCAGACTTGTGCTCGACTCGAGTTGAATCGAGAATCGACTCATGAATCAATCGTTATATATATATATAACGATATATATATATATATATATATATATATATATATATATATATATATAAATAGTGTGTGAGCAGTGCACACCAAAATCATATGGCTTATGGGTCTGATACCATTGAGTCGGATCTGAATCGATTCAAATTTACGTTTGAGTCGTGAGTTGAATCGGATCTCTGTAGCTCTGAGTCTGAATTGAGCCAAATCAAATAATTTTTACCTGCTGTGAATCATGAGTTGAATCGGATCTCAAGATCTATGAGTCAAATGTGAGCCGATTCAAAACATTTGAGTCGAGCACAAGTCTCCTGAGAAGATTGCGTGTAATTCTGCTGTGTACGTGGATGCTGTGTCGTGCAGACGGGCACGAATGATGACCCGCGGCGGTGCTGCATTGGGGTACAGCACCGCCGCTGTGCCAGTCTGCTGTGTATGTGATTTGGAGCCGTCTGTGTAGATGATGTTGTAATTTGCATATTGTGATGTGAACTGGAAGAAGAGTTGATGTATTTCTGCGTCTGTGTATGTGTGCTTTGGATTGTCTATAAGGTGTGTCGTGGGTGTTTCGTGTTTCCACCAGGTAAGGTGGTGGTAGTGGTTTGGATGTGGGTAGAGTAATATGTAGTCTATTTGCGTGTTGGTGGATGCGACAGCCTATTGTAGTTTTGAGTGGTGTTGTCATGAGTTGGTGTACACGTGTGGTGCGGAGTTTTAGTGCCTGTGTGCATGGGTGTTGTATAATGAGTTGCGTTTTGTAGTGATATCTTAACAGTGCTTCTGTGCGTCTGTGCTGTAGTTCTGGTATGTGGTTGTATATGTGGAGAGCGAGGTAAGGTGAGGTGATGTATGCTCCTGTGGCTATTTTTAGACATTGATGTTGCAGTGTGTCTAGAATTTTGAGATTTGATTTAGCAGCGTTTTCGAAGAGTGGGGATCCGTATTCAAAAATTGGCCGAATGAGTGATTTGTAGAGTTAGAAGTGTGTTTCGATCGGATCCCCAGTTCGTGCCGGAAAGTGTTCGGAGGATGTTTATTCTTTTCGATGCGCGTTTTTTGAATGTCTAAGATGTGTAGCAGAAAGGTGAGTCGTGGGTCTAATGTGATGCCTAGGAATTTTGCTCTGGTAACGAATGGTATGGGTGTTTGGTCTATTTTTAGTGGTTGTGCATCTGTGTGTTTGTGGTAACCGAAAATCATACATTTGGATTTGTGTGGTGCGATGCGTAGATTTAGTAAGGCGAGTTTGTTGTGTAGTTCTGTTAGTGAGTTTTGTAGTATTGGTAGTGCGTGATTTGTTTCTTGTGATGTCCAGATTACTATATCGTCTGCATAGATTGCAATTTTGGCCGGAAAGTTGTCGGTGATGACTGAATTTAGACCTAAAATAAAGAGAAGGGGACTAAGAACCGAACCTTGCATTAGACCGGTTGTAGGGAATTTAGTTTCTGAAGTGTGGTCCAATTTTGACTTGAAATGATCGGTTTAGTAGGTAGAAATGGAGGTAGTGGAAGAGTCTGCCCTGTATGTCTAAGTTGTATAAGTGTTGTAAGAGTGCTGTTATGTTGATAGTGTCATAGGCTAGTTTGAGATCCAGGAAGACGGCGACCGTGGAGCGTTTCTTGGCCGCCGCTTCCTGGATGTGAGTGATGAGATAGGTGAGGTTGTCAAGACATGAGTGGTTAGGGAGAAAGCCTGATTGTATAGGAGAGATTAGTTTTTGTGTTTGAATAAAGTAGGGAAGGCGTTTTTTTATGACAAGGCGTTCGAAAAGTTTGTGAAAACAGCTGGTTAGTGCGATAGGACGGTAGGAGTCGCATATAATTGAATCAGTGTTTGGTTTAGACATAGGAATGAGCAAAGCGTGTAGCCAAGATTATGGGTATGTGTGTGTTGTCCATGCGGTGTTGTAGGTGTCGAGTAGCGCGTGTAATGCTCGTGTTGGTAGGGGTTTGAAGAATGAATAGTGCATATTGTCTGGTCCTACGCTTGTGTTTCCTGTTTGTGCAATTGCTAGTTGTAGTTCTGTGAGTGTGAACCTAGTGTTGTAAAGATGTGGACGTGTGTGTCTGATGGGGGGTTGCGCGGGAGGGTGGATGATCCAAGTTGGTAATTGTGTGCGAAAATGTTAGCTATTGTTTGTGGGTCTGTAATGCTGTTGTTGTTGTGTCTGAGTATTATGGCTTAGATTGGGGGTCTTGGTTGGTGTTGAAATGTTTTAAGGAGTGTCCAAATTTCGCCGAGAGGGGTGAATCTATTAAATTGATTACAAAATGTATTCCAGGTCTTTTGGTTTGTATGTGGTTTGTATGTGGTGTTGAACAAAGGGTGATAAGTGGCAGGTGTGTGGCGCAGGATACAGTTACAGTACAGTTTTGGCGGAGGGTTCGGAGGGGCGTGAAGAGAGCCCGACAGGTGTAACAGTAGGGGGCAGATAAAGAGGAAGAGAACACAAAGAAATCAGAAACTGTGCTTGAAGGGAGCACGCGTGGATAGAAGAGAAACGTTCGTGCAGAGGACACTAGAGGGAAACGGGGGTGGGTGTGTTGGGGGAGCCCGGGGGGAGGGTGGCTGCACCGCCGGACTGACCGTTGAAAGTAGACGTAGTCGTAGAAGCGGAGAACTGAACACTGGTCTGAAGATGAAGCACTGTCACTGGAGTTGGTTGTTGTTATTGGGGTTTAGGGGCGCATCAACTGCCTAGGTTATACAGCGCCCATCACTGGAGTTGGTAAATGTAGAAAGCACGAAGAGTAAAGCTGTCTTGAAGATGTTGTAGAAGTCGGTCTTGAAGTTTTGGGAGGTTGAGCTTAGGTCTGAGAGTACCTGCTGAGACGCTGTCGTGTCGTACCTGCTGAGACGCTGTCGTGTCGTACCTGCTGAGACACTGTAATGTCGTACCTGCTGAGACACTGTCGTGCGTACCTGATGAGACACTGTCGTGCCGTACCTGCTGAGACGCTGTCGTGTCGTATCTGCTGAGATACTGTCATGTCGTACCTGCTGAGACACTGTCGTGCCGTACCTGCTGAGACACTGTCGTGTCGTACCTGCTGAGACACTGTCGTGTCGTACCTGCTGAGACGCTGTCGAGCCGTACCTGATGAGACACTCGTGCCGTACCTGCTGAGACACTGTCGTGCCGTACCTGCTGAGACACTGTCGTGCCGTACCTGCTGAGACGCTGTCGTGTCGTACCTGATGAGACACTGTCGTGCCGTACCTGCTGAGACGCTGTCGTGTCGTACCTGCTGAGACGCTGTCGAGCCGTATCTGCTGAGATACTGTCATGTCGTACCTGCTGAGACACTGTCGTGCCGTACCTGATGAGACACTGTCGTGCCATACCTGCTGAGACACTGTCGAGCCGTACCTGATGAGACACTCGTGCCGTACCTGCTGAGACACTGTCGTGCCGTACCTGCTGAGACACTGTCGTGCCGTACCTGATGAGACACTGTCGTGCCGTACCTGCTGAGACGCTGTCGTGTCGTACCTGCTGAGACGCTGTCGAGCCGTATCTGCTGAGATACTGTCGTGTCGTACCTGCTGAGACACTGTCGTGCCGTACCTGATGAGACACTGTCGTGCCATACCTGCTGAGACACTGTCGAGCCGTACCTGATGAGACACTCGTGCCGTACCTGCTGAGACACTGTCGTGCCGTACCTGCTGAGACACTGTCGTGCCGTATCTGCTGAGACACTGTCGTGTCGTACCTGCTGAGACACTGTCGTGCCGTACCTGCTGAGACACTGTCGAGCCGTACCTGCTGAGACAGACGCGTGGCAGCAGCTGCGGCAGGTACCGGTGGCGCTGGTCGGGCGACATGCCGCAGAGGAAGCGGCGGGCCGTCACCGACGCGGCCATGCGCACTTGGCTCCATTTGTCGTCCAGACCGGCGGCCACGGCCGCGGCCAGCCGCTTTCCGAACACGTACACACCGCCGCCGTCCGGCGGCAGCG
The DNA here is from genome assembly GCA_034440615.1 of Ashinkailepas kermadecensis. NCBI lineage: Eukaryota > Metazoa > Arthropoda > Thecostraca > Neolepadidae > Ashinkailepas > Ashinkailepas kermadecensis. The sequence continues at coordinate 15,698 of JAOTOM010002474.1, forward strand.
CGCAGTCGGCCGCCGAGCTCGGCAGCACGGCCGCCACACAGCCGTAGCCCGCCTCACGCACGAACCGGTTACGGTGGGTCAGCGGCGGCAGCATCAGGTCCAGCAGGTCCTCTGTCACCTGCGGCAGACGGGTGTGGCCGGCGCCCGGCGCTGGTCAGGCTGAGTCACCTGGGCAGAATGGGAAAAATGAAAAAATGAGAAAATGGAGGAAGGGCGCCGGTAGCTCAATTGTTAAGCCGAGCGTCTGGCATGCCAGGGGTACGGGGTACGGTTCCTCACGGTGCGCGCCCTTCCTGATAGGGTGAGAGGCAGATGACGTCACATGACCTCAGCTGCTGAGTGCGTCGTAAAGTAACAGCCACGACCAGACAAATGGAGCAAGGGAGACAAGGGGAAGCCCTCAACGTTGCAAAGTATTCAGTTAGGTTGACTATTTGAGCTTCGGGGCGCATCGGCCGCGTCGGTCATATAGCGCCCATAAAGTGTTCAGTTAGTGTGACAGCCAGTCCACTAGCGCCATGGGCGTCACCCAGAGACAGAGCGTAGCTGGCTGACGGCACAGCAGCAGCTCACCAGCAGACGGGCGGCCACAATGAGCTTCTCCAGCGCCCGCAGCGTCGTCTCCAACACAGTCCAGCTGCTCGTGTTGGCGAAAACGTCGGCAGAATCACGTGAGCACACCTGAAACCGACAGTATCGAGTCACCCGTCAGCATGTCAGCCAGGTCCGAACAGTCGACACCGGCGCGTGTGATGTCAGCCAGGTCCGAACAGTCGACACCGGCGCGTGTCATGTCAGCCAGGTCCGAACAGTCGGCACCGGCGCGTGTCATGTCAGCCAGGTCCGAACAGTCGACACCGGCGCGCGTTATGTCAGCCAGGTCCGAACAGTCGGCACCGGCGCGTGTCATGTCAGCCAGGTCCGAACAGTCGACACCGGCGCGTGTCATGTCAGCCAGGTCCGAACAGTCGACACCGGCGCGTGTCATGTCAGCCAGGTCCGAACAGTCGACACCGGCGCGCGTTATGTCAGCCAGGTCCGAACAGTCGGCACCGGCGCGTGTCATGTCAGCCAGGTCCGAACAGTCGACACCGGCGCGCGTTGTCCAGGTGCACCGGGCGTGTTGTCAGCCAGGTGTGAACAGTCGGCACCGGCGCGTGTCATGTCATCAAGGTCCGAACAGTCGACACCGGCGCGCGTTATGTCAGCCAGGTGTGAACAATCGGCACAGTCGCACGTCAAGATGTCGTTGGTTGGTTATTGGTTTTACGACACATCGACCATTGAGTCATGTAGCGTCGCCAATCTCTCACGCCGATCGGCCGCGGGCGAAGAGTAGCGACGGGTGAGACTCGAACCACAACCTTTCGATTGTGAGACGGGCAACTTACTCCTAGATTACTCGTCCCCCACGTCAAGATGTCAGCCGAGTCCGAATAGTCGGCACTGTAGAGAAAGTTCTTTCCGTGCCCCTGCTTGGTATTTCGATTGATGTCGGGGAGCAAAACTTCTTTTGGCTACGTGAATGGACTATGGACCTCAACGTTCGCGATATTAAAGACGCTGAGAGTATTAATTAAATAGCTCTAAGCCTTCATCTCAGAGCTCTGATTCAAACATCTTGTCAGGCACCACAAATCCAGCACTTTTATATTGTGCATTTGATTAGCTATTAAATGGCGATAGTCATCCAAGTTTCAATAGTGCAGCGTGACAGACGATTCATTACAATAGCCTCATTTGGCTAGACAGCTTCAACTGCTTCACACGCCATTCAAACGGCCATCCTACATCTTCATACATCTCGACAGTCACATCTTCATACAACATCTCAGTCTCTCATCTCAAGTTCCAAGTTCTGATATTCCAAGAGGCAGCAGTGGCAACAGATATTTAAACTTATATACGGACCGATCTTCATTCGCTCTACGACTTTCACCTCAAAGAACTACATTTCAACGGTCACACAGCGACTCTAGTCAGAGTCCTCAGACATACCTCTGACGACTGGCCTGACAGCCAGTCGCCTTCGATGGAGGGCCAAGCCCCCAACCGGTCGCGTCGACAGCTCGGTGACAAGTGAGTGAGAGCCCTGGCGGCTGGCCGGCGGCAGCCAGCCGCCCGCCCTCGGCGACGGCTCGGTCGCGCGTCTCCGTGGCAAGTGCTAGAGAGCTCTGGCGACTACCAGGTGAACTTAGCGGCCACCGCCAATGACACGTTATGGTCACGCGACGGTCCGAGAACAAAGGCTTGCAACGAGCCCGACGAACTGTACTGCACGCCGGCGGGTCGCGCCGTGCCTCAGACCTCAGAGACACACTACGTCAGCTCAGAGTCGCTCTGAATCTCAGTCCCTCTGTGGGAACCACTGCTGACTCTGCGTCGTGGCAGCCTCGCGCCGGTCCGGCGTCGGACACCAGAGCTGCTGCCTCAGCACATACCTTCAAACAATACCGACTCCGCGGCTCCGCACTGTACACAGACAGCCGGCAGATCGGGGCGCTGCAACCCAATTGACATTTCACATGTCAGACACATGAACATTCATCCAGACATGTGAACATTCATCCAGCAGTCACCCAATATTCCATTATATTCCTAAATCATACACACATATTTAGACGAGACACACGTGCATCATACATACCTGTCCTACACCTGACAACACAGACATTGGCCAAGGGGTATGACATCTGTCATACCTCTGTCATTTCTCCATACTTACACATGTACACGCACCTGCCAATAGGGTTCCCAGAAAGGCTATTTAACTTTCATCACCCAAGACAACCACATTCACATCACTGGCATTCACATTCACATCACCCCAGACATTTCATCATCTGTCAGACAGCGGTGGCCAGGTATCGAGGTCACGCGGCGGTGGTAGGGTGTCGGCCGGAAAGGGGGAGGGGAACAGTAGACTTTGGCCTCGACGGCCGGCTGGCACCACGGCTTACTAAGCAGCCAGACAGGTTGGCGCCGGGTACCTGCCGGAACCCGTCACGACAGGCGAACTGTGGGGAGGGGGCTAAATTTCTGAAATCAAGTGTCCCGAAAACCAACTCTGTTACAGCACAGTCGCGTGTCATGTCAGCCAGATGTGAACAGTCGGCTGAGTCACATGTAAACACGGCAGGTGGACCTTAATCGTCGGCACAGTCACGTATCAACATGCCAGCTGGGTCTGAACAGTCGGCAAAGTCGCTTATCTCGCTGAGAAAGTCGGCCAGGTCAGAACAAATCGATGAGATCAGCATAGCCAGCTGGATCTGGTTACGGCCGCCAAATCTGCCTACATCAGCCACACAAACAAGCCGGCAGAGGTGTGTAACGTAATGCGCCTCACCGATGCCAGCTGAAACAACTCGGTTGCGTACAGGTTGTCAAACTCTCCCGCGTGAAGCCGCTGAATGCGGACGCATGAACTGCGTGTACCAACCCACCGAGCTCGTATCCCAATTATCCTGGTCGTCGTCGGCCGCCTGCAGGTTGTTCGTGATGAGCGTCGTCAGCGTCGGCTCCACACTCTGGAAGACGGCCCGGCCATGTAGGCGACACAATGCGCCCAGTAGCGAACCTGGCGGACAGACAGCACACCAATCAGCCACCACACAATGGATAATCGTGATCGGCAGCGGACCTGGCGGCTCAACAGCGCACCACTCAACCACCACACAATGCGCCCAGTAGCGAACCTGGCGGCCAGACAGCGCACCAATCAGCCACCACACAATGGATAACCGTGATCGGCAGCGGACCTGGCAACGAAACAACACAACCCTTAACCAACACATAAACAATACAACGCTACAGACAAGAAGCATGGTGACCCAGCAGTGCAGCTCGAGGTCATTGCTGAGAGTTAACACAAGCCCAGCAATACGCTTGCGATCCAAAAGACGCATATATCAAATACCTAATACCACAAACAGAACTTTCGAAAATTGGCGAAAATTCTGCGTTCTCCGAGCGGTGCTTCTGCAATGGTCGTTATTTCCATGTGGTGCACTGACCATTCACAATTACAATTTATAAGTTAATTTACAATTCATTCATTACATTGTAATTCACTCATTCAGCATGTATCTAAAGCCCAACTCCTTAAGCCTGACTGGTGCTGAAGCCAAGTTAGGCTACGTGCAGGTACCACATGGCGATACTGCTATCTACATCAGGTATCCACAGGTCTGGCACCTGGACATGATTGATAAATAGCGCATGCGGTGATATGAGACCATCTAACATTGCTTGCCGTATAAACATCAGAGCAGAACATGGCGGTCGAGCGCCAACAGTCTGTATTCGGTCAGGTGGTTACAAATGTTCGGCTGGACAGCCGGGGGCCGGTCGGACGTCCGGCGGGGGCCGGTCAGACGTCCGGCGAGACGTCCGACAGTGTACCCCATGTCTCACCAGCGGCGGAGCGCCCCGGCCTCCTGGTACGTCGATAGCTGGCCTGCATGTCGGACGCGCACGGCCGCCGGCCTTGTCCCCCTCCCGTGTGCTGTCACGTCGCGGGCTCAGAAAGGGCAGTAAAATATACAGTTAATGACCGCGGCGGAGCGCACCCTGGCCTCCTGGTACGTCAGGTAGCTCTGGCAGAGCTGCAGGATGTCGGACAGCGCATCGGCCGCCAGCCGCTCCTGTCGCACCTCCACGAGTATGCTGTCAACAAGTCGGCGTGGCTGGGTGTCAGAAAGGCGGAGGGAATGAGTCGCCGTGGACTGTGATCCTGCGGTGCAGCAAATCGCCTTTTCATTTTCAATTCATCTCGCAAGTATTCTAACGCCAAGTCATCGGATAGGTGACATCGCCACGTCTATAAAAATGTCGTATCTTCTGTGTGCGATCAGGGCATACTGATGATTCCAGGATAAAAAAACTAAGTCAAAAGAAAAACACACGGGGGGACAAAAGTCTTAATCAGAAAAAAAGAGTTTCAAGTAAAAAGAACAAGCTAAGAGTTAAATTGCCAAGAGTGGAGTGAATGGAAGTGGAAAGGTAAAAATGTGCATAGGAACATGTCAAGAGCAAACACATGAAATGGACAATTGCGTCAAAATCTTAACGAATCAAAGTGCAAAATAGAATGGCATGGAATCTTTTGGCTTTCCTTGTTTGCCTTGCTATCCATTGACTTTTCGTTTGTTGGCTTTTGGCTTTGCAGCCATCCTGATACAATGTTGATCATCACATTATCATCACACATATTCACAACATATCTGCGCAGTACGTCGACTAACGTGGCGCAGGTGAGACAGCCAAGCTGGGTGTGCCAAGCAGCATCCATCTGCTCCAGAGTGGCAACCGTCTGACCGAGCAGATCGTCTGCCTCGGCCGGCCCTAGCGAGTCGACCAGGCGGCGCATAGTCTCCAGCGCACGGTCCCGCTCCAGCTTCATGGGCGAGCAGAGCAGCCGCAGGACAGCCTGCACGTCGTCCGTCATGGTGGCCTCACTGCTGGTGGACAATGGCACAATTAAACAATGCATATTCTGGTGGTGTCCAGGATATGAGCACCTGTATTGATGAATATGTCATGATGATAATGATTTATCATATCGTAAACAATTGCTATGGCCACTGCCTACACAGTTGCACCCATAACCAATTTACGTAGCAAACAGAGCCTGAAAAAACACATACATGGCCAGGGGCGGTCGGCCCATGTAAGGTACTAATGCAGTGCCTCACCTGAGTAGAGCTGGGAAGTATTTTGTATGTTATTTTCGTACAAATGATGCTTTCATCCATTCTTTGGAACCCCATCACCCACCCATCAGTGGAATCAGTGGAACTATATCAGTGGAACTGCTGGGCGACGGTTCACACTATGTCGCTGAACTATTCCTATTCCTTTCTACGGTGGATTTTACGTGTTGTACTCACATCCACAAAGGTAGCACACGGACGCTAAAACATCGCAAAATACTGTCACCATGCAATGCGCTAACGTGTTGAGACCCCCAGTCCTCTCATTTACTCGACGCCGATACGCTTACACCTGGTTTGACTAACGAAGTTATGGGCGCTCTATAACCTATGCAGTTGATGCGCCCCTAAACCCCAATCATAACAACAACAACGATGCTTTCATCCACTGGAAAATAGCAAAGTTGAAAAACTGGAAACAAATATGCATTGGTGACTAATAATTATAGTGAAAATTGAAGTTCGCGTATAAATCTTAGCTTTAAAACAGCTCTATCACTGGTACGCAAAGGCATGCCTCTGGCAAATATCGTCATATATTGCGCTTTCGTTTCATAACAAGCGCAGGGAATGTGGCCTTTTTGGAGTTGTGTCCAGTCCTGGGTATTAATACTAAGGTCCAATCTACTCTTAATCGAGATCGATGTATGAGGGACACTTTTGAGGTACATCGGACTATGTTTTGCACATAAATGTTCCCATTGATTTGTGAAAATAAAGGAATGTGCGGAAATGTGGGGCAGGAGCAGGTTACCTACCCACCCACTTAGATAGGTACTAGAAGTGGCAAATACTAGAACCGAACGCCCAATGAGGAAGTTTGTTATTGACCAGTGGGCTCTTACTGGGCTTCGATGTGATGCTTAGTCATCTCTGTAAATCCCATGCATTCACTAGTGTTTCCAGGACGGACATCAGTCAAGCCAACAAAAAAAACAGCCTGCTTTGGGGCAAACTTATTCTTCAATCTCAAATTAAGCAAAACCTAGTTGCATTTTATGAAAGTGTTGCTCTGAGCTCATGCATTAGGTACCTAGTTAGGCACCTATCAAGCTTTCCAAATCCAAGGAATTGGAACATTTGTGATAATTATTTTTTCCTTGGACGTACCAAACGACAAAACCAACTTTTTGAGTCTGCACAATGCATGAAATTTGGGTAAATATATCGAAGAAACCCCTAGGGCACTTTTGGTGACACAAAAATGTGTTTCTAGTGTCCTGATGTAATTTGAGAAAAAAAAAACTATAAATTCATGTTGGGGAGATGAAGAATTTTTTGACATAAGCACTTCAAGTTGTACTTATATCTCAATAAGCAGTCATTTCATGGAGAAAAGAAGGTATTATTGTGTTTTAAGGTGGTAACAAGACAAGTTTTTACACACATTTGCCTCCATAAAGCAAACAAATAGGCTATGTTTGGTAAGGTTGTTAGGTATTTTCCAGTTGGGTATTTTTTTTTTTATTTGGACATAATGTGTTCTTCCAAAGCAGCTGATATTAGGTTGGGTTAGGATGGGCTGTTATTTTGTTTAATTGTTAAAGTCTTCAGAAAATAAATTGCTTTACATTTTTCTAATTTTATTTTTGGAATATTTTTTTTTTCAAAAGTGAGGTTAGTCTAGGTTAGGTTCTATATATGTTTTCTTTCATTTTTTAAACATTTCTTTTTATGCTATGCTACCTAACTCAATGCCACCTTTTTCGTTTTATTTTGCTCACAACCTGAAAAGCAATCATTTGCACAGAACATGATTGGTCCCTTCACTTAGTCATATTCATAAACATTGCATTGGAATGATAAATCCCAATAAGTCATAAAACATCCTAAAGCACAAATTTACCACAAAAAAAACATAAAAATAAATCAAATAACAATTTAAACAACGACAGAAAAAAATTGTTTGACAATGCAGATGTATGCCATACCCCCTCACTTCAACAAAATATGGGAAGCAAACAGAAAAAGTGTGTTGTGTGGGGCAACATATATTGAAGAATTATGTAATATTACAATAAAAATACTACCTAACCTAACCTGACAGAACCTAACATAATCTACTGATGTTAGATCACCTAAACCTACTGATATTGGATCACCTAATCCTACTGATGTTGAATCACCTAACATCACTATATTACTGGAGTATCATCAATGTATCAATCTATCATCTGCAGTATCAATGCTTGGTGACATGATTTCAAAGAAAGAATATCTTGCTTATATGTTATTTCCCAAAAAATGGCACCTAAAGAAGTTGCTGGGTAAGCTTCATCAAGTCCCGTCCACACATTCTTGTTTCTGATTTGCTCTCATGGTCTTCTATATCAGTAAAAAAGAAGTTTTTGTTTGGCAAGAAGAACTGATTGCATTTTCCTTAAGTACCTATTTTTGGTGTGCCATGCTTGCATAGAATGGATAAAAATAGTCATGCCTATATTAGGAAAAGTTGTTGACAGTCCTTACAATATATTTGTTGTATGTGTATGAAGAAGTAGTCATGTAAATACCCGTTTGATGTAAAATACCTTGCTTAATGCTTGCTTCAGTTTACCAAAGTACATGCACAACTTAACATGACTATATGAATTCTAGTTTTGACTAAAACAATTGTAATCAGAAACATCCAATTCATATAGTCATGTTAAGTTGTGCATGTACTTTGGTAAACTGAAGCAAACATCAAGCAAGGTATTTTACATAAAATTGGTCTTTACATGACTACTTCTTCACACACACACACACACACCAAAAAATATTGTATTGACCATCAACAATTTTTCCAAAACAACACAAAATATATTTAAATTTTATATATATATATATATATATATATGATGTTATAGATAACATATATATATATATATATATATATATAATATCTGTTATCTATAACATCATCACCAATATTGGCCATCATCAAGACTACAAAATCTCACTGATTTGTTTCGCTGTTTTGGGAAGCCGAGGCAGGGGTGGATACAGAAAAGCTGGTAAATTTTGGACAAATGGTCTTTGGGACTTTTTGGAATTGTTTTTCAGAATATGATGTTTATGAATGTGACTAAGAAGATACAGCCACTCATTTTTTGTGCTGATGCTTACTATTCAATTTGAACAATGATGTCACATCTGTATGGTGTGATGATGTCATAGGTATGACACAGAGGCTTCAACTGGCTAATGCAACAAATGGTTCGCATACCTTAATGAGATGATCGAAGTAGCTTAAGCTAACATAATCTCATGGTGCATTATATAAATTATAGCTATGATAAACCAAGAGGTAAGCAGGTTAGGTTAGGTTAGGTTAGGTTAGGTTAGGTTAGGTTAGTTTAGGTTAAGCTACTTTGAACATCTCATTAAGGTATGTGAACCATTTGTACCATTAGCCAGTCAAAGCCTCAGTTCCATACCTATGATGTCATTACATCATACCAATGTGACATCATCATCCAAATTGAAAAGTAAGCATCAGCACCAAAAATGAGTAGTCACATCTTCTTAGTCATGTTCATCAACATCATTCTGAAAAAGCATTCCCAAAATTCCCAAAACACCTTTGATCAAAAATTTACCAAAAATCAAGCCTTGATCAAACAAGGCTTGATCCAGGGCTACCCACATATGATGCTTCCACCAATATACACCAAGATGACCAGTCATCTGCTTGGTGCTTTAACTTTGGATAAGGGAACTTCAGATTTTATCAAAATCTGCTTGAGATAACATTCTGAAATGGCACACAGCAGTGCAAAGTGGTGGTAATACAAAGTGGTTGTAACTCCTCAGATTGGATCCACCTCTTCCACCAGGCAATGCTCATTGCATAGGTATCCCTTCATGAAAATAATTAGGGAGGATTATTGCATGCACAAAATTGTGCAATGGTTCCACTCCTTCTTTCTTCATGTCTGTTTCCTAGTGCAATGCATGGCATGGCATTGGACCTCAACTAGCTCTTAGGCAGCGAGTAGGCTCATCCATTGTTGTATATCAAATTTGGTAAAGGTGAGTTTTCAACTGTCATTTTGATTTAATCAAGGACAAAATGCCTACAGCACAAATAAACCAGGCATTTTCAACAAGCAAGACTAAAAATACCAACTGCATTCTGTGGGGAATAAACATGGGGAAGCCAACTAAACTATTGGGGGGCATCATAATGAACATGAGGAGGGGAAATGACCCCTTAGCATATACAAGGAGGTACCCTGGTTGATGGAAGCATAATTATGACAAGTAGAAACTTAAAATTGGCAAAATTTTCACATGTAGTGATATTTGGTCACTGCTCCATCTCCTTTAGGTTTTTGTTGATGGACTGGAATTAGATGCAGTGTTAAAATAATGGTATTCCATTAGATGTGAGATGTCGAAACAAGTTCAGCAAGATGTCAAAATTCACCATGAAAACATTGTCATTTAAAATACTTGTTCAGTCCTTTAAACTCATTTTTGAGCCCATATAACTGTACAATGGTACATATAACTGTACCCATTTTCCTTTATTTTTTAGGGGTACCTACCTACCTCATTTGGGGATGCCTACATCAATGATAACGATGCAAATGCCCATGTTTTAACTGGTATTGTATAACCTAGCAAATCATAGATGCTATGTTTATCTCTTGTCTCGAATTGCCTGATCATTTATCTCGAATTACGCCACATGACGTTTGTGCATTTGTACAAAACTTGTACAAAATTGTACATACCTTCTCATGCAAAGCCCTTCTTAGGTACACAGCTTATAGACAGCCTTCACACCACGATACTTCCTTCTCATGCAATGCGCCGCATGCGTGATTACTGCGTCTAATTCCAGTAGCTTTCGGTCAAGGATTTCTTTTAGCAAATTATTTTTTACTTTTTGACTCCCAGATAGTCTCATGAATAATTATATTATGCAAGTTTCGTAGATATTTGGTTTCATGCGTAATATTTATATATAACTTTTGTAAAAATTTAATCACTTAATGCGAATTGGTCGACAATGTGAAACTCGTATAGCTCCCATCTGAAGAAGGGCCAATCAGATCATGGCTTACAAAGAGTAACCAATCAGATGGCAAGGAAGGATTTGTAAACAAATACCTGAGCTGCCTTCTGCTAGCAAGGACACTGCAGTGCCAGAAGTTGTTGGTGTATCGTGTAGCTGTAGATGGTATTTTCTGGTACTTTTCCTCAAACAAGTTGCTTTCTGGCTGAATGTGTTGAATATATTATTTCTAAGTATTCTGTTTCTCTGTTTATGACGCGCGGGCCTGTGATTTGGCATACAAGAATCGAGATTAGCATCCATCAAAGCAAGGAATTCACAGCATAAACATGAATTTCATGAATATTCGTGACGGCCAGTACACTATGACCATATATCAAAAGGTAGGTGCGGTACATTGCTTATTTGCAAGTCCTCTGTGTTGCAATTTGCGTGTGGTCTCGCCCTAGGTCATGGGTTGGCTGGGCATGGGGGTGCTTCATGAAAACCATCAGGTTCAGGAAGAAATGAAGTTTGAGATCGTAGATATTGGGAGGACTCGCTGCGCTGCCTGAGGACCTGTTGAGTGGTGTCGATGGTGTGCATCGAGCTATGTGTAGCGAATGCAGTATTGATGGTACAGAGGCGGATCCAGGAGCCCTGTTTTGAGTCGGCTTGAGGGGGAGGGAAGCATGAAAAAGTCAAATTTGACAAACTCACGGGATTTCACTAGCGGATCCAGAGAGGGGCCATTCCGGCCATGCCCTCCCCCCCGAAGCGCTTAAAAGGGGGCATAGTGTCTTTTGGCCCCTCCGAAACCAACGGAAGTAAACTAAATTAAAATGCAGTAACCTTTGCCGAGGTTAAAAAATAGCGTCGGAATGAAAAAAAATCTCTAATTTTAAAGTTATTTTTTTTATAATTGTTTGGAAGCCAATATAGTAGCATAGTAGATTTTGACACACATCGAGGGTTCCATACTGCTCAAGTTCTGGTTACAGCAAGAGTTGACAAAATCGGATCCACCAGTGTGTACACGTGCACGAACGTTGACGTGGTACAAGACGTTGAACGTGAACGTTTTGGTAAACAAGAACAAAATCCGGTAACTTAGAAGCGGTGGAGGTTGGCCCCTACACAAGAAATTATGTTGTCATTAATTATTATTTTAAAAAATGGGCCCCTTTGCCAAATAGTGGTCGAAATCCGGTGCTTTTAACCAAAAATAGTGGGAGAATGGGCACCCTCCAAATCCGTTCGACCCCTCCCCTGATGCAATTCCTAGGTACGCCACTTAGGGAAGGGGAAGGGGGCTGACGCCGAAAATCGAAAGTTGCCCCCCCCCAAACCGGTGGGCTAGATCCGCCAGTGCGGGATTTGGTTACTGATTTTGACCTGAGATTGAACGAAACATTTTTATCACATAAAATCTTGCCAGATTTGCCCGAAATCGCGACTATTTAGCCAATTGTGCTCAAAATCAGGCCATCTTGGGTGATAGGGTTATTGACGGGCCCCATTGGCCAGTTCTGGAACCGCCCCTGGCCGTGCTGTCCGATCCATGATACATTACTATGCGACCATGATGCGATTATTCCCCTTAGTTTAGCGAAAAACCGCAGCAAGTGTGATCTCAAATGAACAAGCCAAAGCTAAAAATGGTACTAGGTAATTTCTAACGCCAGGACGACCGTGAAGTTAGCTACAGCCACAGCAGACAGCTCCAGCAGACGGCTCCAGCCGGCTTAAATTAATGATCATGTCACGCATAGCCAGGGCTGGATCCAATGGGAGGATTAGGGTGACGAAGGGGCGACTGCCTTCCTGACCCCACACCAGGGGTGGATCCAAGAATTGCCATGGAAGGGGTGCCAGGTACTTCCACAGCGGCGCCCCCCCCCCATGATAATTCCTGGATCCGCTCGTGGTGTGAAGTGGGAGAGTCGTTCGCCACCCTAAGCCATGGGACCTGCCCGTGGTGTCGGCGTGACAGGATCACTAATTTAAGTCGGCTGGAACTGTCTGCTGTAGCTAACTTCACGGACTTAGCGCCGGGCAGCTTCCAATGGGAAAAGAAGCAACCTCGTGGTAGAAAATGCTGCCGTGCTCCACCCGTGTATGCACCACTGACTTGGTGTGTCACCAGTGCTCTGACACGGCCGCTCCCCGTGCCTGCACCACCGACTTGGCGAGTCACCAGTACTCTGATGCGGCCGCGTCGTTGCATATCCGCCACTCTGAGATGCCAGCTTATTCTCCAAGTCAAAGACTTAACACGCGCACTGGAAGGGGGGGGACGAAATCCGCTCACCCCTCCCATTTTTCTTAAATAACGCACGATTTTATCCGCCGATATACGACATGTTTTGTGTACCTGCTTAGAAATTTCCGGCGCGTCGCATAAAATAATAAAAACGAAAATCTGCCGAAAATATTTCGAGTTAGACGCCATCAAAGTAACATTTCGTAGCGTCAGACCACAAAAATCGGCGCTGATGCGCTTCCCGTATATCGGCAAAAGGGAAGTGTTCATGGCAATACTAGCGACTTGTTTGATGTATATTGTTATGCTATATTGTTTCAAGATCATGCCAGGTCACCACGGTTAACTCAGGATCTTAGGGGGCAGGGCGGAATCCGCGCCCCCCTCTCCAGTGCGGGTAATTTTCAGAGGCCCTCCAGGGCGCGTGTTAAGATAAACGCTTGCGGCGAAATCACGTGGACCGCAAAGCTGAATAAATCGAAATGCTTAGCGGGACTTAGCAAACCTGGAAGTTACAGCACACAGCCCACAGAAAAGCGCCTGTGCTACGTTGGTGTGTAAAAGGGTAAAACGTATCCTAAATGTCGCATAGCGTCAGCATCCGCACGCGCGGCTCAAATGAAATGAATGTTTGCGGGTAGCCCCGGCTCTGTAGGCTTGTGATCGCTGTTGCTGTGCTAATACTTGATCACAAGACGTTCGAATTTGTGAGAAAATGAACTCAGTGAAGCGTTTCTAAGTGTTTTTATCTCACATGGCATTTTCAGATTCGGGAGTCCCAGTACAAGGAGGCGGTGCAAATCCTGAACGCTATTCTCGACACGTACTCCACGGTATGATGCTATAAATTGAATGCATGTAACTATTTGTACGAATATATATATATATATATATATATATATATATATATATATATATATATATATATATATATATATATATATATCAAAGGCGGAGGATCAGGGTGATGAAAGGAGAGAGCGAGAGCGCCGGCCAAGTTCGCCGCAGCCAGGTGTTGGTTGTGTACGGTGTCGTTGGGTTTATTGCGGGGGGGAGTAATGATGGTGAGTACACGTTTTCCGTGTGTTCGCTTTAATGTAGCTGGTCTACATCACCCTTGGCCACCATCAAACCTTTGCGACACTGTAGCGGTAAAAGTTTGACACGGTATGTGTGAAACTGTCCCAGTTTGACAAAGCGTGTGTGCTGTTTCAGTCACGGGCGGCACTGTCGCTGCTAGGCTACTGCCACTTCTACCAGCAAGAGTTTGACCTTGCGGCCGACTACTATGGCCGTCTGGTGCAGCTGTTCCCCGAGTACGAGGACTACCGACTCTACTACTCGCAGGCGCTCTATCAGGCGTGCCGCTACGAAGAGGCCATGAAGGAGACCAGCCAAATCGACAGCCCAGATTACGCCAATAAGGTAGGCGGTCGGCGTGATCTGAGAGAAAACTGGTATCTCAGGAAGCAGAGTGATGTTCCAGGGTAGGCGCACCAGCGAAGTGAAGCGGTTGATGTGACCTGGGGCTTGGCAGAGCGGTAACACAATCCGCGGTTTGTATATTCGGTCTGTATTTGGCATGTGAACCACAATGAGCAGGACCGAAAAATAACAGTGATGAAAGGAGTTAAATGCGGCGATATGGTGCATTAGTCGAAAATCGGGAAATACATTCAAGTAATTTGACACGTTATAGTTGAAGAGGTTTCCAACAACTAGGGCTACATCCTGCTAAGGTCTCATGCTAATTTGTCAGATGCTTTACAAACATTGATGAGTGCCCAAGCATCCACAAAGAGTAAGCAAATCCGCATACCTGTGCTTCGTAAGAACTAGCGTCACATCTTCCTAACACACACACACACACGCTGGTGAGGGGGAGCGGGGGACCAAACTGGTTTGGCCTAATGTAACACTGCGCTTCGACTGCTGCTCTCCTGACAGCTGAGATCGGCCAATAGTAGCGCCGTCTGTGGGCCCACTGCTGTGCGCTTTGACTGCTGTCCTGACAGCTGGGACCCCACAGCGACGCAGCTGACTCCGATCACACAACGCCCCTGTGAGCTCAATGCCACTCACTCCTGCATGGATGCGCCACTACTTCATACTGTAATCAACTCCATGCTACTGGATGTCGGAGTCAGTGCACGGCTGCGTCTGATCCGTGTGTGCTTCCCGTGTACCGTGTGGGGGATGGGCAGCGCTACCCGACGGGTGTGGCTGACGCCGGCGGCGCTACCCGATGGGTGTGGCTGACGCCGGCGGCGTTACCCGACGGGTGTGGCTGACGCCGGCCGTGGTAACTGACGGGTGTGGCTGACGCCGGCAGCGTTACCCGACGGGTGTGGCTGACGCCGGCCGTGGTAACTGACGGGTGTGGCTGACGCCGGCAGCGGTACCCGACGGGTGTGGCTGACGCCGGCAGCGGTACCCGACGGGTGTGGCTGACGCCGGCAGCGTTACCCGACGGGTGTGGCTGACGCCGGCAGCGTTACCCGACGGGTGTGGCTGACGCCGGCAGCGGTACCCGACGGGTGTGGCTGACGCCGGCAGCGGTACCCGACGGGTGTGGCTGACGCCGGCAGCGGTACCCGACGGGTGTGGCTGACGCCGGCAGCGTTACCCGACGGGTGTGGCTGACGCCGGCAGCGGTACCCGACGGGTGTGGCTGACGCCGGCAGCGGTACCCGACGGGTGTGGCTGACGCCGGCAGCGGTACCCGACGGGTGTGGCTGACGCCGGCAGCGTTACCCGACGGGTGTGGCTGACGCCGGCTGTGGTACCTGACGGGTGTGGCTGACGCCGGCAGCGGTACCCGACGGGTGTGGCTGACGCCGGCAGTGTTACCCGACGGGTGTGGCTGACACCGGCAGCGTTACCCGACGGGTGTGGCTGACGCCGGCAGCGGTATCCGACGGGTGTGGCTGACACCGACAGCGTTACCCGACGGGTGTGGCTGACGCCGGCAGGTGACCAAGCTGCAGGCGGCCATCAAATACGGCCAGGAGGACATGGCTGGCGCCAAGAGTATGGTGGAGCAGTGTCCGTCCGACGACCCGGACACCACCATCAACCAGGCCTGTCTGCTGTTCAAGGTGGTTATGCTGTCTGCCAGCTGGGCCGGGTGTCGTGTGGCCGATAGGGCTACACGGACCGGGTAGGGGTGCTGTAGTCGTGCAAGCAGGGGCAAGCATCGGGTGGGAAGGATCAGACCGTTGGTTGGCTGAATGTTGCTACTGTATGGCGTTCCTGCCGCAGGGAAGGTCACGGAGCGTTCTTATCAGCCGTATTTTATAGCGAGGGTTTGATGGAGTCTGCTGTAATGGGCATAGTGTGGAAGTAAGATAGAGGAGGCCGCCCAGGGTTGGTGCGTCAGGCCCTGGTGTTTTCTTTGCTATATATATATATATATATATATATATATATATATATATATATATATATATATATATATATATATATATATCGTGGTGTTGACGGGGATTGACGGTGCCAGCAGTGGCCACCGTGAGTGACAGGACTGATGGTGACGGTAATGAGTGGCGGGGTGCAGACTGGTGCCACCAATGGCTGACGGCTGTGCCGTGTCCTACAGGATGAGCGGTATGACGAGGCGACGACCAAGTTCACACAGGCGCAACAAGTGGTCGGCTACATGGCCCACCTCTCGTACAACATCGCGCTCTGCCACTACAAAGTCAAACACTACGCTCCTGCTCTCAAGGCCATCGGTGAGACGGCGACTGTTCGGCAATAGCTGCGGTACTGGGTCGACACGCCCATTACACACGATTGTCCGGCAATAGCTGTGACACTGAGTCGGTACGCCCACCACACGCTAAGTTTCGGTCGTCTCGAATCTCTCTATCATCCATAAAAATATTTCGGTTTTCACACAGACATTTTTCCGGACGTTTTTTTTTTTTTTTTTTTTTTTAATAAATTTAATCCGAGTTCTTGTTGGGGTGGCTTTATGAACCAGGGTCCTATTGCTAAGCAGCGCTTGTTGCGTGGACCCTGGCCCACCACCCGATCCATGAATTCCAGTTCATCGGCAGAATTTTGACCGAAAGTTTAACGTGCCGTCAATGCATCGGCACGGCCGCCCGGTGGCTCGTCCCCGGCCTTATCGGGCCAGCTGCCAACTGACCCTCCCAGCCGGGGGCTAAATGCGAGCGCGCGAAGCGACTCGAACCCTGCGTTGCCAGGACAGGGGAGACCAGAGTAGGCCAGCGCTCTAACCAACTGAGCTACCGGGGCGGCAAATTCAAACGTTTAATTCAAAATGTGAGGGTTCGGAATTCTTCCTATCATTGGTGGCTCTTCTTTATTGAACACTCCAACAGAACAATGAAAATAGTAAAATTGCATTAAACATGACACGCTTGCGAGGGAATATATCACGTTTTTACCGGTGATCTGCATCTCACTAGTTTCACGAAACACGTGGCCGGATTTGAATTGTGTGTAAATTAATTTTCAACGCTGAATTCGATTTCAGTGTCCAATGATACGCAAAACAAGCCTAAGTTTAAGGAAAATATTCGAGGTGACTGACCTATGCTGACGTTCGATGACCGAACAGGCTAGGATGAAGCTGTGATGAAAGGAGAAAATCCAAACTTTAGGCACCAAACTTTAGCGGCACGAAAGGCTTAAGCCATTTAGTGTGGCACACTCCATCGAATTGGACCCCGGCAAGTAGTCACTCGGCCTCAGAGCGCGCAGGCAGCTTCACATGGCGACATAACCACGTGACTGGCGGCTGGCCGGCTGGCCCTTAGCCGGTGCAAGCTGGACGGGTGCTGGTTAAGGTCCGCCCCTTTCTGGGACAAAAAAGTTTGTACCTTAATGACAATACCTTATACCTTAATGTGATGAAACTTTCATCACACTTTCATCATGAAAGCCGGGAAAAAATTAAAAGACCAGGTCTAAATCCAAGTAAAGAAACTAATATTTCAACATCTTTAAGAAGAAAACGCGATTCAGATTTCAAAAGTCACGATAGGGTTGGATCAGGTTAGGTAGCTCCGATGCACTTTTGTCATATTTACAAAGGTAATACTCACTCGTAAGTGTATATTTTTAAAGATGCAGATGCTTTTATTCGTGCATATATTTTCTCATGCATCAGGCCACCTGTGGCGCGGTGTGTAGTGCGAAGTCGACGATATAACTTACATGGCCAAACTTGCTTAATGTGGTGTGTAGTGGAAGGTCTACGATAGCTCTAAGGTCAAACTTGCTTAAGTACGGCATTGCTTAAGGAACACATTCGAGAAAATAAGCAGTTTTCAAGAGACCGTAAAATATGTCCGTAGTCTCACACAAACTAATGCACACTGGCTTTGGCTCGTGATAACGTTTCGACCCACCTCAAAACTTGTGAGCCATGATGACGCTCTTGTTTTCACTGAAGTTATATGTACTGTTAGGTACATATAACTGTTAGGTACTGAAGTTATATGTACTGTATGTACACGTTGGTCCTGCAACTGGCCCGCCACTAGCTGAATAGTTGTGTTCGACACCCACACCAGACAGTAGTATGTGCACTGTGCTGGGCATGTGAACTGACTCCACTAACCGGCACTCCTGTGTGGCGCAGCCGACATCATCCAGCAGGGCATCCAGCAGTACCCGGAGCTCAGTGTCGGCATGACCACCGAGGGGTTGGAGGTGCGCAGTGTGGGAAACACGCTCACCCTGCACGAGACGGCCCTGGTCGAGGCGTTCAACCTCAAGGCGGCCGTCGAGTACCAGCTGAAGAACTGTGAGTGTCGGCGGTAGCGTCAGGGCGTAGGTCAGAGTATTGTCAGCTGTGAGTGTCAGCGGCAGGGTCAGAGCGTTGTCAACGGTAGGTCAGATTGAGGTGAGTGTTGTCAGCTGATGTCAGCTGGTGGTCAGTGTTGCCGGCGGCATTAGCTGAGGTCAGACGCCGGATATAGGGTAGCACATGACAGAGAGCATGGACGATAATCAGGGTCATTGCTGCACCACTTCGTTGGAGCCTTAGCTCACATGCCAGGCTGTGTGTTGGTGGCCGTTACGCTACATGACGTTACGTGACGTTGCGTGGTCGGACAGATGTCGCCGTCCATTACTGTCGACATGCTCCTCCGCGCCTTTGTTGCTACACGCTTATGCGGACGGGCGACGATTAACCCGTGCATTATCCGACACTACGCCAGTTTTGAATAGTCCTGACGTTGTTTGGTACAGATCAGTGAATCGCGCGAGGACGGTAGGCTGCAGACCAGATTAACTGTAGCAGTGAGACTGATGCGAGGACCAGCAGTGGACAATCATGGAGTGTGGACCGCATGTTGACCATTGCCGACTACCAGGCGCGTCACACGGCCGCATGCCGAGGGCGTTGTGTGGCGGTACAGTTAATCTGGTCCACAGGTATCTGATAGGGATCAGTTACGTGCCCTCTTCATGCCGAGGGCGTTGTGTGGCGGTACAGTTAATCTGGTCCACAGGTATCTGACAGGGATCAGTTACGTGCGCTCTTCATGCCGAGGGCGTTGTGTGGCGGTACAGTTAATCTGGTCCACAGGTATCTGACAGGGATCAGTTACGTGCGCTCTTCATGCCGAGGGCGTTGTGTGGCGGTACAGTTAATCTGGTCCACAGGTATCTGACAGGGATCAGTTACGTGCGCTCTTCATGCCGAGGGCGTTGTGTGGCGGTACAGTTAATCTGGTCCACAGGTATCTGACAGGGATCAGTTACGTGCGCTCTTCATGCCGAGGGCGTTGTGTGGCGGTACAGTTAATCTGGTCCACAGGTATCTGACAGGGATCAGTTACGTGCGCTCTTCATGCCGAGGGCGTTGTGTGGCGGTACAGTTAATCTGGTCCACAGGTATCTGACAGGGATCAGTTACGTGCGCTCTTCATGCCGAGGGCGTTGTGTGGCGGTACAGTTAATCTGGTCCACAGGTATCTGACAGGGATCAGTTACGTGCGCTCTTCATGCCGAGGGCGTTGTGTGGCGGTACAGTTAATCTGGTCCACAGGTATCTGACAGGGATCAGTTACGTGCGCTCTTCATGCCGAGGGCGTTGTGTGGCGGTACAGTTAATCTGGTCCACAGGTATCTGACAGGGATCAGTTACGTGCCCTCTTCATGCCGAGGGCGTTGTGTGGCGGTACAGTTAATCTGGTCCACAGGTATCTGACAGGGATCAGTTACGTGCGCTCTTCATGCCGAGGGCGTTGTGTGGCGGTACAGTTAATCTGGTCCACAGGTATCTGACAGGGATCAGTTACGTGCGCTCTTCATGCCGAGGGCGTTGTGTGGCGGTACAGTTAATCTGGTCCACAGGTATCTGACAGGGATCAGTTACGTGCCCTCTTCATGCCGAGGGCGTTGTGTGGCGGTACAGTTAATCTGGTCCACAGGTATCTGACAGGGATCAGTTACGTGCGCTCTTCATGCCGAGGGCGTTGTGTGGCGGTACAGTTAATCTGGTCCACAGGTATCTGACAGGGATCAGTTACGTGCGCTCTTCATGCCGAGGGCGTTGTGTGGCGGTACAGTTAATCTGGTCCACAGGTATCTGACAGGGATCAGTTACGTGCCCTCTTCATGCCGAGGGCGTTGTGTGGCGGTACAGTTAATCTGGTCCACAGGTATCTGACAGGGATCAGTTACGTGCGCTCTTCATGCCGAGGGCGTTGTGTGGCGGTACAGTTAATCTGGTCCACAGGTATCTGACAGGGATCAGTTACGTGCCCTCTTCATGCCGAGGGCGTTGTGTGGCGGTACAGTTAATCTGGTCCACAGGTATCTGACAGGGATCAGTTACGTGCCCTCTTCATGCCGAGGGCGTTGTGTGGCGGTACAGTTAATCTGGTCCACAGGTATCTGACAGGGATCAGTTACGTGCCCTCTTCATGCCGAGGGCGTTGTGTGGCGGTACAGTTAATCTGGTCCACAGGTATCTGACAGGGATCAGTTACGTGCCCTCTTCATGCCGAGGGCGTTGTGTGGCGGTACAGTTAATCTGGTCCACAGGTATCTGACAGGGATCAGTTACGTGCCCTCTTCATGCCGAGGGCGTTGTGTGGCGGTACAGTTAATCTGGTCCACAGGTATCTGACAGGGATCAGTTACGTGCGCTCTTCATGCCGAGGGCGTTGTGTGGCGGTACAGTTAATCTGGTCCACAGGTATCTGACAGGGATCAGTTACGTGCGCTCTTCATGCCGAGGGCGTTGTGTGGCGGTACAGTTAATCTGGTCCACAGGTATCTGACAGGGATCAGTTACGTGCCCTCTTCATGCCGAGGGCGTTGTGTGGCGGTACAGTTAATCTGGTCCACAGGTATCTGACAGGGATCAGTTACGTGCGCTCTTCATGCCGAGGGCGTTGTGTGGCGGTACAGTTAATCTGGTCCACAGGTATCTGACAGGGATCAGTTACGTGCGCTCTTCATGCCGAGGGCGTTGTGTGGCGGTACAGTTAATCTGGTCCACAGGTATCTGACAGGGATCAGTTACGTGCCCTCTTCATGCCGAGGGCGTTGTGTGGCGGTACAGTTAATCTGGTCCACAGGTATCTGACAGGGATCAGTTACGTGCCCTCTTCATGCCGAGGGCGTTGTGTGGCGGTACAGTTAATCTGGTCCACAGGTATCTGACAGGGATCAGTTACGTGCGCTCTTCATGCCGAGGGCGTTGTGTGGCGGTACAGTTAATCTGGTCCACAGGTATCTGACAGGGATCAGTTACGTGCGCTCTTCATGCCGAGGGCGTTGTGTGGCGGTACAGTTAATCTGGTCCACAGGTATCTGACAGGGATCAGTTACGTGCCCTCTTCATGCCGAGGGCGTTGTGTGGCGGTACAGTTAATCTGGTCCACAGGTATCTGACAGGGATCAGTTACGTGCCCTCTTCATGCCGAGGGCGTTGTGTGGCGGTACAGTTAATCTGGTCCACAGGTATCTGACAGGGATCAGTTACGTGCGCTCTTCATGCCGAGGGCGTTGTGTGGCGGTACAGTTAATCTGGTCCACAGGTATCTGACAGGGATCAGTTACGTGCCCTCTTCATGCCGAGGGCGTTGTGTGGCGGTACAGTTAATCTGGTCCACAGGTATCTGATAGGGATCAGTTACGTGCGCTCTTCATGCCGAGGGCGTTGTGTGGCGGTACAGTTAATCTGGTCCACAGGTATCTGACAGGGATCAGTTACGTGCCCTCTTCATGCCGAGGGCGTTGTGTGGCGGTACAGTTAATCTGGTCCACAGGTATCTGACAGGGATCAGTTACGTGCCCTCTTCATGCCGAGGGCGTTGTGTGGCGGTACAGTTAATCTGGTCCACAGGTATCTGATAGGGATCAGTTACGTGCCCTCTTCATGCCGAGGGCGTTGTGTGGCGGTACAGTTAATCTGGTCCACAGGTATCTGACAGGGATCAGTTACGTGCCCTCTTCATGCCGAGGGCGTTGTGTGACGGTATCTGACAGGGATCAGTTACGTGCCCTCTTCATGCCGAGGGCGTTGTGTGGCGGTACAGTTAATCTGGTCCACAGGTATCTGACAGGGATCAGTTACGTGCGCTCTTCATGCCGAGGGCGTTGTGTGGCGGTACAGTTAATCTGGTCCACAGGTATCTGACAGGGATCAGTTACGTGCCCTCTTCATGCCGAGGGCGTTGTGTGGCGGTATCTGACAGGGATCAGTTACGTGCGCTCTTCATGCCGAGGGCGTTGTGTGGCGGTACAGTTAATCTGGTCCACAGGTATCTGACAGGGATCAGTTACGTGCGCTCTTCATGCCGAGGGCGTTGTGTGGCGGTACAGTTAATCTGGTCCACAGGTATCTGACAGGGATCAGTTACGTGCGCTCTTCATGCCGAGGGCGTTGTGTGGCGGTACAGTTAATCTGGTCCACAGGTATCTGACAGGGATCAGTTACGTGCGCTCTTCATGCCGAGGGCGTTGTGTGGCGGTACAGTTAATCTGGTCCACAGGTATCTGACAGGGATCAGTTACGTGCGCTCTTCATGCCGAGGGCGTTGTGTGGCGGTACAGTTAATCTGGTCCACAGGTATCTGACAGGGATCAGTTACGTGCGCTCTTCATGCCGAGGGCGTTGTGTGGCGGTACAGTTAATCTGGTCACAGGTATCTGATAGGGATCAGTTACGTGCGCTCTTCATGCCGAGGGCGTTGTGTGGCGGTACAGTTAATCTGGTCCACAGGTATCTGATAGGGATCAGTTACGTGCGCTCTTCATGCCGAGGGCGTTGTGTGGCGGTACAGTTAATCTGGTCCACAGGTATCTGATAGGGATCAGTTACGTGCGCTCTTCATGCCGAGGGCGTTGTGTGGCGGTACAGTTAATCTGGTCCACAGGTATCTGATAGGGATCAGTTACGTGCGCTCTTCATGCCGAGGGCGTTGTGTGGCGGTACAGTTAATCTGGTCCACAGGTATCTGACAGGGATCAGTTACGTGCCCTCTTCATGCCGAGGGCGTTGTGTGGCGGTATCTGACAGGGATCAGTTACGTGCCCTCTTCATGCCGAGGGCGTTGTGTGGCGGTATCTGACAGGGATCAGTTACGTGCGCTCTTCATGCCGAGGGCGTTGTGTGACGGTATCTGACAGGGATCAGTTACGTGCCCTCTTCATGCCGAGGGCGTTGTGTGACGGTATCTGACAGGGATCAGTTACGTGCCCTCTTCATGCCGAGGGCGTTGTGTGACAGTATCTGACAGGGATCAGTTACGTGCCCTCTTCATGCTGATGGCGTTGTGTGACAGTATCTGACGGGGATGAGGCGCGTGCGCTCTCCCTGCTGAAGCAGTTATGTGAAGTATCTGACAGGTATCAGTCACGTGCGCTCTACATGCCGAGGGCGTTGTGTGACAGTATCTGACAGGTATCAGTCGCGTGCGCTCTCCCTGCTGAAGCAGTTGTGTGACAGTATCTGACAGATATCAGTTACGTGCGCTCTTCATGCCGAGGGCGTTGTGTGACAGTATCTGACAGGGATGAGGCGCGTGCGCTCTCCTGCTGAAGCAGTTGTGTGGCTGCATCTGACATGGATCAGTTACGTGCGCTCTTCATGCCGAGGGCGTTGTGTGACAGTATCTGACGGGGATGAGGCGCGTGCGCTCTCCGAAGTGTTGATTTCCTTGCGCTTGCGGTCTGGACGCGTGTGAGGCGGCGGTGCTGGTGCCTGACGCGGTGCGCCGTGTCCGCCCGCAGTCGACGCCGCCCGGGAGGCGCTGACCGACATGCCGCCGCGGCTGGAGGAGGAGCTGGACGCCGTCACTCTGCACAACCAGGCCATCATGAACATGGATGCCAAGGTAGTCCGGCCGCACCGCCCTGCTGGAGCCGTGGCGGCCACACTGGCTGGCCGCAGTCGGCTGTACATGTGCAGTGGGTATTGACCGGACGGCGCGCCAGCAGGTGGCCCTGCTGGATGGATGGCCCTCAGCCTCCCTACATTACATGCTGTATGCGCTTGGTGATGAGCGCCTGCTATGCAGTTGTCATGCGTTTGCCACGCCGTTATACACCAGTCACCGTCAGCTATTTACTACCATTGGCAATTGTATCAGATTGCGATCAACGCGATGCATTGACGTCATGTAAAACGTTCATGTGCGGTACGAAGGCCGTGGGTTCCAAGCTTGGCTGCCTCGAATGGATTTTGCTGCCTGTAATAATGAATCATGAGTACTGTGACGACAGCGTGTGAGCCCAGGAGGCCAAAGTGTTGTGAGCGTATGTGCTATTTAGTTGCTACTGTTCGATTGGTAAAGGCTCGCTGTGATAATTATATTTACTATGTTATTGACTCATAAGTCCAATTGCCGGTTGCTCCTGTTTTAAAAAGTGCGCTTGCCAAACACCCCTGTCTCGGGCCATGCTCAACAGAGGGATGTCGCCTGATGTCACCTGGCTTGACTGACGTCCCCTGGTGTCGGTAGGCGTCGGACGGATTCCAGAAGCTCCAGTACCTGCTGATGCAGAACCCGTTCCCACCCGAGACGTTTGGAAATCTGCTGCTGCTCTACTGCAAATACGAGTACTACGACCTGGCTGCAGATGTGCTCGCCGAAAACGCTGATCTCACCTACCGCTACCTCACGCCGGTGGGTCTCACTGCCGCTACCTCACGTCGCCGAGGCTCGCCATCGCTACCTCACGCCAGTGCGTCTCACTGTGACTACCTCACGCAGATGAGTCTCACCACTGGTGCGTCGCAGCAGAGAGAGATCTGTTTGTTCATGTTCTGTTGTAGCTTGGTTTACCACCCTTGTTCACTTCAGCCTGGTGAGGTCGTCTGTGCTGAGGTACCCCACGGCTGTAGCCATCTGGGCTGCTTGCACGGCGTGTCGTTTTTCTGTGCCAGCTTTTCGCGGCGTTCTTTAATTTTGCGTGTGCATGAGGGCGTGTCTGAGTGACGCCTCCCCTGTCTGGCGTGTGACTGTGGATGTGCCTCGGCGCCGCAGTACCTGTACGTGTGACCGGATGTACCTCGGCGCCGCAGTACCTGTACGTGTAACTGCGGGTGTACCTCGGCGTCGCAGTACCTGTACGTGCGACTGTGGATGTACCTCTGCGCCGTAGTACCTGTACGTGTCACTGCGGATGTACCTCGGCGCTGCAGTACCTGTACGTGTAACTGTGGATGTACCTCGGCGCTGCAGTACCTGTACGTGTGACTGCGGATGTACCTCGGCGCCGCAGTACCTGTACGTGTAACTGTGGATGTACCTCGGCGCTGCAGTACCTGTACGTGTGACTGTGGATGTACCTCGGCGCCGCAGTACCTGTACGTGTAACTGGTTGTACCTCGGCGCTGCAGTACCTGTACGTGTGACTGCGGATGTACCTCGGCGCCGCAATACCTGTACGTGTGACTGTGGTTGTACCTCGGCGCCGCAATACCTGTACGTGTGACTGTGGATGTACCTCGGCGCCGCAGTACCTGTACGTGTAACTGCGGGTGTACCTCGGCGCCGCGGTACCTGTACGTGTGACTGTGGATGTACCTCGGCGCCGCAGTACCTGTACGTGTGACTGTGGATGTACCTCGGCGCTGCAGTACCTTTACGACTTCCTGGACGCGATAATCACCGAGCAGACTTCGATCGAGGACGCCTACCGCAAGTTCGACGAGATCAGCACTAAGCACACCGAACAACTGCGCAAGCTCACCAAGCAGGTGCAGGACGCGCGCTCCAAGCAGGACGAGACCTCCATCAAGAAGTCGCTCAACGAGTACGAGGAGGCGCTCGAGAGGTGGGTGTCGAGTTCAGGTGCGTCGAGGGGCTCTGAAGCCAGTACAGGGACCAGTGTCAGTACAGGGGTCAGGTACGTCGAGGGGCCCTGAAGTCCATACAGAGACCAGTAGCAGCACAGAGGTCAGAAGGAAAGTGTGTGGGTCGGATTGACAGGTAGTGGAGTCAGGGTCAGTGGGTGTAGAAGTCATACGTCAGCAGTTACAGCAGAAATCGTGGAGGCCGACGAGCAGATGAGTTTTGCAAGTTGATATTTGGTTGGGAAACTCTACCCACCCTAATTGTGGATATTAGTGTCGGTAGAGTTGGAAGGAATGCGAGTGAAGAGCATGCAGTGATGAGTGCATAGTTAGGTGTCGACTGCAGGGTCTGTTCCAGATTAACGACACGGAAGACGGTAGTGCAGACGCATCAGTCGACTCGGATCATCGATAGGCCGGGCTTTGCTGTGTTGCAGCGCATGTCTGTCTCGGTACCTGCAGTGACATGTCGCCTGTGTACTGATGGCGTTCATCCTGTGTTCTGATGCGTGCCGGGGGTGTCACAAAAATGCGAGGTCAAGAATGTTTCTAGACTGCTACCTACGAGAACAAAACATGCACTTTTTGCTACCTGGGTCCGGCTTAAATGATATTGTGCCTTGTGAGCGACGGTGCTGCCACCTTTTTAGCTCCTCACTTGTTCGCAACGCCACCTGCTCTACTCCATAATTGTAACTCAAGTAACACGTTACCCAGACGTTGGCGGTCGCGTTGGCGTTATTTGTTCCTGCACTATGGTTTTTTTGGGGTGTCTGCTGCTAATTTTTCATTGCTATGACCATAAATCAACTAATTATAGTTTAATTTATTATTTAAAGGCCTAGAAATGTATTATCATGTGCAATACATGTTTTTATGTGCATATCACGCCCAATAACACAATCAAAGTTACCAGCACTTGTTACCTGGTGAAGTAAGCGTTGGCGATTTATCCTTCTATATACAATGACATAGAGATGGGTCTTGGAATAATATGGTTCGTAAACGGATACTCAGTACAAAAATAGTACTGTATTAATTCAGCAACCACCGATGTCATGGGCAAACCCATGGGGTGATGCAGTATCGCTCAATACTGTAGCAGCCTTTTAGTTAGTGATATTTCATAATCTGGATGTCTTCTGTTCGTTACAAAACTAGTTTTTGTGGAAAGCATTCGTGACGAGTCACTTCTTTTTATTTCAGTACGTCATGGATAAATTGCTACTTGAGTGAGATATTGAGGGCCAATCTTGCTACCTACCAGCGTAGGCAAGTTGGCGACTTTCTTGACCTCTGCAAAAATGGCGTCTTGTCACCATGCGGCCACACCGAAGTTGTTGCCATGTGTAACCTGTGCGGCGGCTGTGTTCAAACACACCTGCCATGGCGACAGGTATATCCCCGTGCTGATGGCGCAGGCCAAGATCTACTGGGACCTGGAGAACTACCCGCAGGTGGAGAAGATCTTCCGCAAGTCGGTCGAGTTCTGCTCCGACTCGGACGTCTGGAAACTGAACGTGGCGCATGTTCTCTTCATGCAAGAGAACAAGTTTAAGGAGGCCACCGGCTTCTACGAGCCCATCGTCAAGAAACACTACGACAACGTGAGACAATAGTCCAACACTGGCATGTCAGGTCTACCACAACCTGCTGTTCATTGAAGGATCCATATTACCAGTGTTGTGTGACCACAGCTGTCATGCTCCGGAATGACAAAATAGCTAGCTAATGAGTCAAGATATTCTAGGAAACAACAAGGTATGATGAACAAATAAAGTAATTTAAGCAGAATCGCAACCAGGATTTTCACAGGGGTATGTGTCGAAGAAATTACGAGGCGGGTCTAGCGATACATTGGCTATGTTCTAGTCGGTAGACTCGTTTGAAAACGGGATAGCAAGCGCGTGTTGCCAGTTGGGCAGTCGGGGAGAGAGGGACATTCGACCGCCAGGGCCTTTGCCTGGCTACGCTAGTGGAGGTGGTGCACTGTGCAATATACTGTCAGGATTTCCGATGTAGTGTCGGAGCTCGTAAATCACAACAGCTGGGTGGAGGGTAGAGCAGCATTTTCACTCACATTAATTTCTCAGTTTCAAAGTTGCGATGTTTGACTCGGTTTCTCGTAGTGGTGGTTACCGGCTCTTGATTTGACGACCTCGTGAAGTCAGCCTGCCGCAGTAGTGAAAGCTCGTTACGTGTACGCTATGCGAGCAGGACGTCAGCACAATTGCTGATGTGTGCATATGTGCACAGCTGTATGTGGGTGGCGAAACGTACATCCTGTTGAGCACATATTCTTAGCAGTGGGTTAGATTGAGTACCCTGATTCTCAGGATGAGAATCAGGGTAATCAGTGCGTGATCAGAAAATCCGTGAGTGATCCTGTCGTTCCAGGCTCTGTCGTGCAGCGGCCGCCTCGCTGTGGGTCGTGTCCGTGGCGGTCACACTGTGACCAGATGTGTCATTGGGCGGGTGCATTTGGTGACTGACGCCGTGACAGCGTGTGCGGCACGTCCGCAGATCCTCGAGGTGTCGGCCATCGTCCTGGCCAACCTGTGCGTCTCCTACATCATGACGTCGCAGAACGAGGAGGCCGAGGAGCTGATGCGCAAGATCGAGAAGGAGGAGGAGTCGATCGCGTTCGAGGACCCCGAGAAGAAGATCTTCCACCTCTGCATCGTGAACCTGGTCATCGGGTGAGAGCCCGGCCACGTGGCGGCGAGCAGCCTCCACTGTGACGTGTCGGGGGTCGCGACTCACGACTGACCCGCGGCCGGAGACGTTCCGGGTCCCGCCGTGTCTCACTCGGTGCAGTCGGTGTGGGTCGCAGCCGGTTAGGTTAGTGTGGGTCGCAGCCGGTTAGGTTAGGTTGGGTTAGGTTAGTGTGGGTCGCAGCCGGTTAGGTTAGTGTGGGTCGCAGCCGGTTAGGTTAGGTTAGTGTGGGTCGCAGCCGGTTAGGTTAGGTTGGGTTAGGTTAGTGTGGGTCGCAGCCGGTTAGGTTAGATTGAGCCAGGTTAGTGTGGGTCGCAGCCGGTTAGGTTAGTGTGGGTCGCAGCCGGTCCGGTTAGATTGGGTTAGGTTAGTGTGGGTCGCAGCCGGTTAGGTTAGGTTGGGTTAGGTTAGTGTGGGCCGCAGCCGGTTAGGTTAGGTTGGGTTAGGTTAGTGTGGGTCGCAGCCGGTTAGGTTAGGTTGGGTTAGGTTAGTGTGGGTCGCAGCCGGTTAGGTTAGGTTGGGTTAGGTTAGTGTGGTTCGCAGCCGGTTAGGTTAGGTTGGGTTAGGTTAGTGTGGGTCGCAGCCGGTCCGGTTAGATTGGGCTAGGTTAGTGTGGGTCGCAGCCGGTCAGGTTAGTGTGGGTCGCAGCCGGTCCGGTTAGGATGGGTTAGGTTGGTGTGGGTCGCAGCCGGTCCGGTTAGTTAGTTATTAGGGCTTTAGGGCGCATCGACTACATTGGTCATGTAGCGCCCAGAGCCGGTCCGGTTAGGTTGAGCCAGGTTAGTGTGGGTCGCAGCCGGTCCGGTTAGGTTGAGCCAGGTTAGTGTGGGTCGCAGCCGGTCCGGTTAGGTTGAGCCAGGTTAGTGTGGGTCGCAGCCGGTCCTGTTAGGTTGAGCCAGGTTACACAGTTTGCTGTAGCCTGTCGAAGAACTTGTTCAGCGTTAAGCATTAGAGCGTGACTCGACAGTAGTTACGGCACTGGGCACAACTCGTCCAAAGAAAACAATGTTAAACCATGAAAATGTTCGCTACCGCGCTTTGTTCGCTCCCGAAGTCAGGCCAAGTGATAGGTCGTGGCTTGGCCGGATATCCGCGTGTATCTGCAGAGGACTTTGGTTGATGGCTGAGGCGTGTCTGGAGGGAACTTCGCTTGGTGGCCAATGCATGTCTGGAGGGGATTTGGCTTGGTGACTAAGGCGTGTCTGGCGAGGACTTGACTTGGTGGCTAAGGCGTGTTCGAGGAGGACTTAACTTGGTGGCTAAGGTGTATCTGGAGGGGACATGGATTGGTGGCTAAGGCGTGTCTGGAGGGAACTTCATTCAGCTTGTATTCTGGGCTGTCTAGATGAGAGTCGAGTAGCTGTAGCAGAGCGAAAGTAGCTGTACGGTGATTGGTTCAAAGTGACCGTAAATGGTAACTTCGGGCGGAGGCGAAGCCAACGCTCGTCTACTCGTGTACATACGAGAGCTAAAGCTCACAGGAGCGATCGGGCCGAATGGTCACGATTTAGTAACCTTAGTAGCGTGTCTATCAAGCCCCATTCACCTCACTCAGCTTTAGATCTGCTAAGTATTTATTTTTATGTTAGGAACTTTCGACACCATATTTTCTCTGACGTCTTCAAGTTCTTTGTTCAAATGAAGGGTTTCGTGGTGGCACTCGTCGCGACGGGTCGCTTGAAAGCGACATGGGTCGCGCTGTACGCCTCGGCTTGCCACCCTTGACTACCACCCTTCTCTGCCGGCAACAGGGTGATACTCGGTATTGTGCTTGCAAAACTGGAACTCTGTTAGTCCCCCCTCTTGCCTTCGCTTGTCCAGCGCCCCAGGCGTTGGTTTAGTCTGGTATGGTTGCTCAAGTGAACACAGCTGACCCGTCCCCCTCGCCACCTCTGCCGACCAGCACACTCTACTGCGGCAAGGGAAACTACGAGTTCGGCATCTCGCGTGTCATCAAGTCGCTGGAGCCGTACCAGAAGAAGCTGGGTACCGACACGTGGTGAGTTGACACCGTCGGCGAGATTGCGAGCACATGGTGGGTCGCGACATATAAACACTTGAGGGAGAGTCATGACAGGCGAGATCGCGGACACATGGTGGGTGGTAAGATATCAACACTTGGGGAGTCGCGATATATCATCACTTGGGCAGTCGCGATATATCATCACTTGGGCAGTCGCGATATATCAACACCTGGGGAGTCGCGACATATTAATGCTTGGGGGGGGGGGGTCCTGAAACAATAGTCCGTGGCACGCCAACCGTGCCACGGACAACAATATTCGCCACGCTGTGTGTTGGTACACGAAGAAGCCGAGGCCACGAGTGGCACACCTGTGTGGCGGTGATCTCGGCTGACGGGTGACGGGCCGACGCGACTCGTACGTTTGAGATGGCCCGGCCTCGCGTGTCATGTCGCGGCGGCGGCCCAACACCGGCGGCCGGTGTGGCGGTGCTCTGCCGCGTGCTGCCTGGGTCCGGTGTGAAGGCCACTGCGGTGACGCCCGGGTCCGGTGTGAAGGCCACTGCGGTGACGCCCGGGTCCGGTGTGAAGGCCACTGTGCGGTGACGCCTGGGTCCGGTGTGAAGGCCACTGTGCGATGACGCCTGGGTCCGGTGTGAAGGCCACTGTGCGATGACGCCTGGGTCCGGTGTGAAGGCCACTGTGCGGTGACGCCTGGGTCCGGTGTGAAGGCCACTGCGGTGACGCCCGGGTCCGGTGTGAAGGCCACTGCGGTGACGCCCGGGTCCGGTGTGAAGGCCACTGCGGTGACGCCTGGGTCCGGTGTGAAGGCCACTGCGGTGACGCCTGGGTCCGGTGTGAAGGCCACTGTGTGATGACGCCTGGGTCCGGTGTGAAGGCCACTGTGCGATGACGCCTGGGTCCGGTGTGAAGGCCACTGTGCGGTGACGCCTGGGTCCGGTGTGAAGGCCACTGTGTGATGACGCCTGGGTCCGGTGTGAAGGCCACTGTGCAATGACGCCTGTCGGCACGGCCGTGTGAGGCTGAGTGGACGCCAGGTCACCGACTGTTCTGCTGTGGAACAGGTACTACGCCAAACGCTGCTTCCTCAGCCTGTTCGAGATGCTCGCCAAGAACATGATCACTGTGAACGACAAGGCACTGGACGAGTGCATTCAGTTCCTTGAGAACTGTGAAGGTGAGAGCTGTGTGCCGGCCTCCCAGGGGTGTGTTTGATGACTGCATCCACCGCAGCGGGCACGATGCCCTCCTAACCGTCTTGATGTTATCGTTCTATCACCCTGTATACTGTCCCGGCGTTACCTAAGGTCAGGTCACGAGGTCAGAGGCTGGACAGTTTGCAAAGATGTTTCAGTGTCATATCCGTTCTTCTTGGGAACAATATTTTAATGCTTCAAAAGTGATTTACGGAAGTTATTCAAGCTTGAGCTTCTTGGCATGACCATACGGCGTGATCTGACATGACCTTAGGAATATCGAGCATCAAACAGATTACACATTTTGTTTGAATGGTTTTTGAACGGACCAGACACACACACACACATATATATATATATATATGTATATATATATATATATATATACACATACATACATATGTGTGTGTGTGTGTTTTCTCCATGTCATTCCTCATGATAAAGGTCATGCCACTGTTTAAGGGCCGCAACATGGACGAAAATGAAGAAATTAGATGTTGTTTGAGCTCTGGGCTGACTTCCCAATGATATTGTTTTCTGTGTCTCTAACATGCACATTTTCGGAAGCTGCTCTTCGAGACAGATTCGTACCCAACCCGATCTACCCTGTTTTAACCCTTTTTCACGATGATTAATATAAAGACATTCATCTATGTTAGTTCTCGATGTCATGTTTTCAGAGTATTAAACAAAGATTGTTCAAAACTCGTAACTGAGTATTATCACACCGGCAATGTGTTCACAGTTAGTCAGGTTCAGGAGCTAGCCCTTCACCTTCGCCTTGAGCTGCCGACCACGCGTCATGGTCTCCTCTGACATGTTACCTGCGGGACCGTCCCCTCACGTCAAGTGACATGTCCCATTCATTCTTTATTTTTGTTTATTTATTCATTCTTTGCATTACCGGAGGTACGGGGGCTGGGCAGGCCGGGGTTTGTCATCATTTGAATCCATCGTATCGGCCTCTCTCCAGTGGAATGTTGTCAGTCGGGGTCCCGCCGCGCAGTGGTGGCTCGTGTGGCCGCATCAGGCGTGAGGTGCTGTACAACACGCCAACGCGCCCTGACAGCCAATCTGTGCCCGGTCGCAGCGTTCGGCAAAAGCATCAAGACCACGATCGAGGCGCCGCTGGCCGAGACGAACCTGCACCCGGGCAAGAACACAGTCACTTACGAGGCCCGACTGTTGCGCTGCCTCTACATGGAGTACGTGATGAACTGAGCCGGGCTACCGAGTCTGGCACGCCGGCCTCCGGCCACGGGCATGCCAGCGTGTGCATGTCGGCCTCCACCGCTGTGCGCACCGCCACTGCAAGATCGCTCCTCCTGCCCGGTATACGGTAGTCGACTGCACCACCGGGTACTGAGACCACTCGACGGCGAAGCGGCCATCGGGTAACGGCGGGTGCCCTCCAACATGTACCGCAGTGGAGACGTCACTCGCTCCCTCGATGCACCGCGTGCCGTACGCACCGGGTACCGCGGTAGAGCCGCCACTCATTCACGCAGGTGCATGCCCAAGCGTCGCGCTCGAGGGATGTTATGTGGTGGGTAAATGGTGACGGTGCTCGCGCTCGAGGGGGATGTTATGTGGTGGGCAAATGGTGACCGTGGTCGCGCTCGAGGTATGTTATGTGGTCGGTAAATGGTATCGGTGGTCGCGCTCGAGGGACGTTATGTAGTGGGTAAATGGTGACGGTGGCGGCGCTCGAGGGGCGTTACGCGGCGGATAGGTGGTGACGGTGGCCGCCTACACCAGGGTCAGAGCGTGACATCGCTGTAATGGTGGCCGAGTGTGACGCACCGTGTGTGCGGGGACAGCTCCGCTGCATCTCCGCCGCCGCCGGCACAGGTCCAGATCGGCCCACCAGGTCCGTCACCGTGCCCGGCGTTGATCTCGTTGCGCTGTGGATCTCCGACGGTGGGGTTGCCGGCGATGCTTGTACCAATCCAATGCTTATCACGTGTATTGTCAAGTGCACCCAATCAATTGTTCCGTGTGGCAACTCGACTGGAATAATCACATGTCGACCGTCAATAGTGCGACATGCGCTCGATCTCACGCGGGAATGACAAGCCTGGTCCCCGTATTGTCGAGCAATGCGTGTGTGAGTATGGCAGGTGAGGCATACATCGGAGCGCATTGAGACTCGCAGGTACTGTGTTAATAAAGACTCATATTGCACGTCACAGCGATGGTGCATTGATTACGGCTTAGCAATTAGTGAACGCCGTTGGCCCACCTGGTGGATAGTGCATCTCCCCGGTAGACAAAGTCGCACGAGTTGAAGCCACCGACGATGGGTGCACACAATAACGTCAGCCGGTACCCGGTCGACACGTTCTCAACAATCGCATAAAATAGCCGCATGGCCATTTCCATTGGTCAAACGGAATGTCTCCAAACAGCAGACAGTTGGATTGCATGTGCGATACCAAGGTCCGTCTCGCATGCATACTGATTTATAATCAAGTGTAAATAAGTCTAAAAAGCCGCTAGAACTACGTATGTATCCTTGCTCGGCCATTTCCATGTGATTCTCGTCGGCTGCGCCAGTTCCGTCACAGATGACTACGTCCCGTTACTCCTGACTACGTCCCGTTACACCCGACTACGTCACGTCAGAGTTACGTCGGTTCCATCACAGCCGCGTCGGTTCCGTCACAGCTGACTACGTCCCGTCACAGCTGAGGCAGGCCCGTCACAGCTGAGGCCGCCTCGTCACATCTGCATCAGCTCGGCCGGCAGCTCCTGCCGCGTCGGGAAGCTGTCCTGCGTGCCGGGCCGGGCCACGCTGACGCTGGCGATGACGCACGAACGGCGCAGCGCCTCCTCAATCGACAGCGATGGCGCGCACGCCAGGAAGTAGGCCAGCGCGCCCAGGAATGCGTCGCCGGCGCCCTGTCGGAGCTGTGAGTGTCAGGGTTCGTCCAGCCCCGGACACACTGGCGGCCCCCTGTCGGAGCTGTGAGTGTCAGGGTTCGTCCAGCCCCGGACAC
Organism: Ashinkailepas kermadecensis; assembly: GCA_034440615.1. NCBI lineage: Eukaryota > Metazoa > Arthropoda > Thecostraca > Neolepadidae > Ashinkailepas > Ashinkailepas kermadecensis. The sequence goes on from JAOTOM010002474.1 coordinate 50,850, forward strand.
ACTGGCGGCCCCCTGTCGAAGCTGTGAGTGTCAGGGTTCGTCCAGTCCCGGACACTGGCGGCCCCCTGTCGGAGCTGAGAGTCAGGGTTCGTCCAGCCCCGGACACTGGCGGCCCCCTGTCGGAGCTGTGAGTGTCAGGGTTCGTCCAGCCCCGGACACACTGGCGGCCCCCTGTCGGAGCTGGGTGTCAGGGTTCGTCCAGCCCCGGACACACTGGCGGCCCCCTGTCGGAGCTGTGAGTGTCAGGGTTCCTCCAGCGCCGGAGACACTGGCACATTGGCTATTGAAAGACTCCCAGTCCATGGGACAGTGCCACATGAACCACAAGACTCCCCGTCCCAGGGACGGTAGTACATCGACTAGAGGACTCAGTTCCGGGGACAGTGGCACATCGATCATAAGGGTACTTTCCATCTCGGGGACGGTGGTATATCGGCCACCAGAGGACCCCCAGTCATGAAGAGTGGCACATCGGTCACCAGGGAATCACGGTCCCCGAAGACTACTATATCGGTCACCAGAGAACCCCAGTATCGGAGAGAGTGGCACCTCGGTCACCAGAAGACCCCAGTCCCGAAGACAGTACCACGGATAATAGTAAACGGATAGGAAACTCCCCGGAATCGGCGACCAAGGACGGGCTATTGCCACCTAGCGGTTGGAGGCCGAAGCTAATCCTGGATAGGATATTGTTTGATTACAGCAGCACATTCCCGCGTTGGAGAGTAAAGCGTAGTTTAGTTTCGGCCAATTTCCGCTTTTTGGAGAAGCTAGGGAACCGTGATTCGGCTGCATGGAACTCTGTGACGGTAAGGAATTAATTAAAAGCATATCTGCCTTCATTTCTTTGTTTCAGGGAACATTTAAACGCATGGCGTGGAGTACTACGTTTCTGGCGCGTTGTGTGTGTTTTTGGGAGCAACTTATGTGTTTTGGATCAAGTGAAGCATGCAATTCTCCATTGCGTTGCCCAGTTATTTACTCTGAATCACGAGAAAATCTGAATCAGTGGTATTTAGTCTGTTTGAGCTTTTGCTTGGCTTGAAGCATTGGTCAAAGGGGGCGCCGTAAATGTACCAATTTTCACCTGCATATGCAGCTCTCGAACTAAGGGTTTTGGCTGGAGGATGTCCGATTTCAGGCTGAGGAGCAGTCCGAAGGAGGAATTGTCTGACGTAAAATTTTGCAATCTTTACCTAAGGTCCATGGCTGAATATTTTGAAAGGTTGTAAGTGAAAGGATCAGTGCATCACCAGGCCTGGTGCCAAGGTCAAAGACTTGGTGCCAGTGGTGACACAGGCCACCAGTGACCACCAGTATAGGGCAGTTGTAGTGCAGGTAGGAGTAAATAACATAGGTTCTGCTAGGAGTGAGGAGCTGCTGCAGGACTACAGGGCCCTTCTGGCCACCCTGAAGCATAGCAATTGTCTGATTCGGTTCTCATCGGGTTGCCGTCGCTACATATTTCAGAAGAATAAAATATAGAACTTCTGAGTTTATTTATGGAGATGGGTCAATAGCTTGTTTTTTTTTAATTTAAATCATTCCCAATAATATCGCATTATGGGTGCCCAAAATTGAACATTTGCAAACCAGTACTCGCATGGCGTCGTTATTCCGATGGGTCGCGGCACCTAATCTAGCTGCCTCACCCACTAGCAGCCCGCCGCCGACGACCATAACCCTCGCACGGCCGATGCTCCGCGCAAACTTCGTCCGGCCGGGGAGGGGGAGGGGGTTGTTACCTACCCTCCGGCCGGGAAGGTGGGTAGGTTACCTACTCCTCCCCATATACATAACGGCATTAGATAGATTGGGTGATTCTAAGAAGGAATTGGTTCAGTCCTTTTTTGATCCGAGGTCAACGTAGAGGTCATATCAGGTCAAACAAAAACAAATTAATAGCGCAGGCAGCACAAAGACTTCAAGAACTATAGTGCACAATTATTCTTGCACTGCACGGCCAAAACTGATTTGTAGATCAATTTAGTCCTTGACCTATAATGACCTGAGGTGACAGTTCAAAATTGGATAAACCGGAGGCAAAGAAAGCCAATTTATCATATTATCATACATGTTATTGGCACTACATAGGTCACTGACCTAGGATGACCTGCACCTGCAGTGATAAATTATTCGTGAACTAGGGTGGAAAATACCACTTTCTGAACACTGAATCGACATCCCTCCCAACGGATTATCGACATCGTGCTTCGTGATGAGTCGTTATGAAGTCTTCATATCTAATTTCTAGCAGTCTCTTGTTGACAAATAGCATGCTGATACTCACCATTGCGTATTGTGATGCACGAGTATCTGTTAGCACAATTCCAGGTAAGATGATTATCTATGATTATCAGTTGATATGGATATATATTTTATATCGTTGTCGCTAAAATAGTTACCCCTAAATTAGGTATCTCAAAACGAAGGGAATAGTTGCGCGTAGGAGTACGCTGTTGGATCATAATTTTGTTTCAAGAACTTATAAGTTATGTTAAGTGGCATCGTTTCCGTGGTCAATTTCGACATCCTACTGTACTCGTTTCGACATCTCACACCTAACGAAAAACCATTATTTTAACACTGTGCACCTGACATTCGCCACACCAAATATGTATCCAGCGCATGGTACTGACAATTTTATAGCTTTTGCGAGAAATTTGTCATGTGATTTCAAAGGTCAAAGTCAATTTTCAGGTCAAGTCGGTCGGAGACCTATGATGACCTTGCTAAAGTCATTATGGTCAGATATGCTTCAAACTGTGCAATGGTTATTGAAAACGATATGCAATCTGTTGATCGATCGTGTATCTATATTGTCATAATATGTGAGATTTTCCGCAGTTTGGTCCGACATGCCGCCACTAAAGGGGTTGTAGGTCATTGACCTGACATGGGCTTGACCTGATAATTTTGGAGGATGTGTCAAATTGATGTAGCTTAAGGTACTGTAAATTTTAGGGCTCTAGAGCAAACCATTTTTTGGGTATGGTACGAAACGTCATGGGGGGGGTGGTAGGTATTTACCCACCCACCCGGGCGTGCGAGGGTTAACATGGGAGACGTGGCAGCTGCAATGGGGTGATGCAGGGGGCCCCTGACAGTTCCTCTAGGCTCCAATGGCTGTTCCGGGGCCCCTCGGCCCAATCAATGTTCATCATGTTCTCCTATGCCTGCTCAGGGTCCCCTCGTTTGTCAAAGAATATACCTCAGGGGGAAATGTGACTGCCAGGGCCAATCAGCCAATCGGTCTTTGGCCAATCAGCAGCCTTTTTTGTGGGGGGGGGGCATCGGAATGGAATTGGTCTGCCCCAGACGAGTCCCAGGCATATACGGTTGGAATGGGAGGGGGCAGGTGCTCTCCCTGTTTTTTTTGCCGGTTCTCATGACACTCCGCTTCCCTCAGTTAGTCGGCACAGGTTAGTTGGTCACGAGCTTCATGGTTCTATACGGCGGCCGAAGGGATGGCGGCCATTGGAGTAAGCGTCCCCGGCTTGCGCCGAAGGCGCAGTTTTTTGCAAACGACGCGTGGTAGAAGGCAGATTCAGCTATATTTCCCCATCCCGTCAAGCTTTTTCGATAGGGTGTCCTTCGCATCACCTTCCCAGGATTATTTCGCCGATCGTCCGATAGATGTCGCTAGTATCGGTCGGTGGTCGCAAACATCAAAGTGCCGCCCGAGAGTTTCCGATCCGTTTACTATTATCCGTGACAGTACTATATCGGTCACCAGATAATCCCAGTCTCGGAGAGAGTGGCACGTTGGTCACCAGAGGATCCCCAAGGCACCACACATCGATACACTGACACTAGGCACATTGGGTCCAGGACAATATTTGCACTGTAGTCTATTGACTACAGTTTCAGAAGCGCCGCTGGGGTCTAGGAACAACTATCACAATGCTGTCGCAACAGACGCACCAGAGAGATCAGGATCCATGCCCGATGCAGGCCAACGATCGCATACCGCAACTGTTCTCGCTACTCGGTAGTAATCGACACTGAAATGTCTGGCCCGTTGTCGCTGCTCGGTAACAATCGACACCGCGATACCGAGGCAGCTGTTACAATTCATTGGTAATCGACAATGAAATAGCCGAGCGACAACTACAAACCAGTGGCAATCAACACCACAAATATAAAGCAGCTCCGGCACTCGGATGCAGTACCCTGAGATAGTGTTCAAAATTATCCGTCGTTCATTTACGATGCAAGACAAAAACTTCCATAACTCACCATGGAAAGACAATCGATTTCAAATTATTATTGCTAGTTCTCATTTAGACTGGTTTCAATAACAAGATAAATGCATGCAGGTTCGTGAGGAATTGTATGTATTCACAATCCAAGCATTCGATAGGCTCTCTCCCTCTCCCTCTCTCTCTCCCCTCTCCTTCTCTCTCCCTCTCCCTCTCCCTCTCCCTCTCCCTCTCCTCTCCCTCTCTCTCTCTCTCTCTCTCTCTCTCCCTCTCCTCTCCCTCTCTCTCTCTCCCTCTCTCTCTCCCTCTCCCTCTCCCTCTCCCTCTCTCTCTCTCTCTCTCTCTCTCTCTCTCTCTCTCTCTCTCTCTCTCTCTCTCTCTCTCTCTCTCTCTCTCTCTCTCTCTCTCTCTCTCTCTCTCTCTCTCTCTCTCTCTCTCTCTCTCTCTCTCTCTCTCTCTCTCTCTCTTCCACCCATTTTCAATAAAAGTATACCATTAGGTTTAGTTTGTCCAACTGTTCGACCGTTTTGGCCGCTAAACATCAATAACGCCTATTACTGACGGGTGGTTACGAAATCCAGGGCTTAGCCAGAGCCGAAAGCCAAACCATATCATCCAAAATCAAACAGCCGGCAACACGTACCGTAGTATCCACCACGCGCTCCACACGGCCGGCCGGCACATGCAGGTAGTCGGGTCGGCCATGCGCGGCGTACACGGCGCCCTGTGCGCCTAGTGTGACGATCGCGGCGCGACAGCCACGCCGGAGCAGCGCCGCCGCTGCTGTCTCGGCGTCGGCGACCGTCCGCACAGCCAGATCAGTCATCAGTTCAGCCTGACGGCACAGGGCTGCCGCTGAGTACTGCCGCCACACCAGCCGGCAGGGGGTACAGGGAGACACTGGGTACTGCCGCCACACCAGCCGGCAGGGGGCACAGGGAGACACTGGGTACTGCCGCCACACCAGCCGGCAGGGGGCACAGGGAGACACTGGGTACTGCCGCCACACCAGCCGACAGGGGGCACAGGGAGACACTGGGTACTGCCGCCACACCAGCCGGCAGGGGGGCACAGGGAGACACTGGGTACTGCCGCCACACCAGCCGACTGGGGGCACAGGGAGCCACTGGGTACTGCCGCCACACCAGCCGGCAGGGGGCACAGGGAGACACTGGGTACTGCTGCCACACCAGCCGACAGGGGGCAAAGGGAGCCACTGCGTACTGCCGCCACACCAGCCGACAGGGGGCAAAGGGAGCCACTGCGTACTGCCGCCACACCAGCCGGCAGGGGGCACAGGGAGACACTGGGTACTGCCGCCACACCAGCCGGCAGGGGGCAAAGGGAGCCACTGCGTACTGCCGCCACACCAGCCGGCAGGGGGCACAGGGAGACACCGGGTACTGCCGCCACACCAGCCGGCAGGGGGCACAGGGAGCCACTGGGTACTGCCACCACACCAGCCGGCAGGGTGCACAGCCACTGGGTACTGCCGCCACACCAGCCGGCAGGGGGCACAGGGAGACACTGGGTACTGCCGCAACACCAGCCGACGGGGGGCACAGGGAGCCACTGGGTACTGCGGCCACACCAGCCGACAGGGGGCACAGGGAGACACTGGGTACTGCCGCCACACCAGCCGACAGGGGGCACAGGGAGACACCGGGTACTGCCGCCACACCAGCCGGCAGGGGGAACAGGGAGACACTGGATACTGTCGCCACACCAGCCGACAGGGGGCACAGGGAGACACTGGGTACTGCCGCCACACCAGCCGGCAGGGGGCACAAGGCTGCCACTGGGTACTGCCGCCACACCAGCCGGCAGGGGGCACAGGGAGCCACTGGGTACTGCCGCCACACCAGCCGGCAGGGGGCAAAGGGAGCCACTGCGTACTGCCGCCACACCAGCCGGCAGGGGGCACAGGGAGACACCGGGTACTGCCGCCACACCAGCCGGCAGAGGGCACAGGGAGACACTGGATACTGCCGCCACACCAGCCGACAGGGGGCACAGGGAGCCACTGGGTACTGCCGCCACACCAGCCGGCAGGGGGCACAGGGAGCCACTGGGTACTGCCGCCACACCAGCCGGCAGGGGGCACAGGGAGACACTGGGTACTGCCGCCACACCAGCCGGCAGGGGGCACAGGGAGACACTGGGTACTGCCGCCACACCAGCCGACAGGGGGCACAGGGAACCACTGGGTACTGCCGCCACACCAGCCGGCAGGGGGCACAGGGAACCACTGGGTACTGCCGCCACACCAGCCGGCAGAGGGCACAGGGAGACACTGGATACTGCCGCCACACCAGCCGACAGGGGGCACAGGGAGACACCGGGTACTGCCGCCACACCAGCCGGCAGGGGGAACAGGGAGACACTGGATACTGTCGCCACACCAGCCGGCAGGGGGCACAGGGAGACACTGGGTACTGCCGCCACACCAGCCGGCAGGGGGCACAGGGCTGCCACTGGGTACTGCCGCCACACCAGCCGGCTGGGTGCACAGCCACTGGGTACTGCCGCCACACCAACCGGCAGGGGGCACAGGGCTGCCACTGGGTACTGTCGCCACACCAGCCGGCTGGGTGCACAGACACTGGGTACTGCCGCCACACCAACCGGCAGGGGCCACAGGGAGCCACTGGGTACTGCCACCACACCAGCCGGCAGGGGGCACAGGCAGTACAAGGGGCTATCGAACAGTGAACATTACCGCCACCGCGACTGCTGCCAACTGCCATGAGCACTTGGCTACCACTTACCGCCACTGTTTCTCACAGTTATCAGCACTGCGCCACCATCTACCGCCACTGCTTTCCACAGTTATCAGCACCACTCCTGATAATGGAACTAACTTCTAATAATAACCCTCCGCCGGAAACTTCCGAATACAGTTTTAGTATATAAGATAAAGCTAAAAAAAAGTAGTTTCTTGGCTATGTGAAGGTCAAGACAGTACGATCTTGATTTGCATTATGACAATCCCCACCCCTGTTACAGAACTATCCTGCACATCTCCACTGTCCGCTGGGTACACACCTCCGTCTCGTTGACACACAGGGTGTCCGACACTATGCTGCCCATCTCCACTGCCGCCAGGTACATATATCCATCTCGTTGACATACAGAATGTCTGACACCAGGCTGCCCATCCCCGCTGTTCGCCGGGTACACACCTCCGTCTCGTTGACACACATGATGTCGGACAGCTGGAAGAACTCGTCATCCTTGACGGCTTGGGCGGGCGCCGCATTCACGAGTGTAGTCACTGATGGGGAAAGGTCAGGCGTTAGACGCGACGCGCGACGGACGGCCACGCAGTCACGCTACGTCATCACGGGCCGGCCCATACTGACGTCATCACCGGCCACGGCCACACGCTACGTCACCAAGGGCCGATCGATATCGACGTCATCACCGGCAATGTGACAACACACGGCAAGATCGACATGATACGACACAGTCGGCCGGCCCATACGGACGTCACCACCGGCCACGTCGATACGTCACGACACCACGGACCGGCGCATACTGACGTCATCGCCGGCCGGCCCAAACTGACATCACAGACCACAGCAAGGCCGCATATGACGACCGTGCAATCAGCCCGCACGCAAACAACTGTTGCTTTAAATACGCAAGCATGCGGCATCGTCCAATGAAGTAGATTTCGCCCATGTTCCCCTCACTGTACGCTAAAGATAATTTCGCCATGCTGTGATGATGCATGCAGCGAGGCAGTGGTGGACGATGGTCACAGTAGTGATGGCGGCGTGGTTTGATATCTTCGGGCGTGTCAAGTACACGATCATTTTGGGCTCACAACCAGGGTTGGCGAAAGATCTGGCTTCACTGGTGTTCGTCAGGGCAGTGGTTGGCACTAGTAGTAATCAGTTAAAACCGACTAGCGCTAGTCAAAAGCTGCGCAGCATTTCGGAATGCTACACCTATGTAATAGTTTTACACCACGCTATCATACCCGCAAGCATAAGTGGGTTTACTAAGCTTTCTGGAAGCTCCATGAAGTGTTTTAGAAGATGTGTTTTTTTCTTCAATTCCGGGTGGTGTCTCTGTCATAAGCCGCTACATTTTCCCAATATCGCTGGTGCTCCGTGGAATCAAGGTGGTCCCAAGCACCAACCATGAACACTAATGCTTCATATATGCCTACAAGTAGGTTGGCCCTCATATCGCGATTATTTTGCTTCAAGCTGGTGAAATTTATAAAAGCAGTATGGGTAAGTTCCAAGAAGTAGGTAAAGACAAGAAGGCACAATAAATAAAATAAACTACAGACCGCCAAGGGCATCAGATGTGGAACAGGTATTTATCACTATAGTATGGAACAAATTGTGATGGCGCATCATGAGCAATTTCCAGAACTGATTTTACAAGGTATTTTATAGGAACACGCCACTCAAATAGACAGAATCTTCGTCCTTATCTACGAAATAATTTGAAGTAAAAACAAAACAAAACAAACAAAAGAACATCGCTTAAGTCAGTTCTTTTGTAATTGGTATTAGGAATAAATAGGCGGCTGTTGAAATTGGTATCCAAGCTTTTGCTACGGAATGACAAAAAAAGAGCATAATGGAACAAAACATCAAACATGATGAAGATATCACTTATTCATCCAGCGATTTAAACCAAAACCTAACCGGTTTAAACCACATTTAACTAGCTAAAACTCCAAGACATCGGCACAAGCTACCCAATCCGGGATATAGCATCCATGTGTAATATAGTAATACAGTAACATAGTACATCCGTGTGTAATGTATAATAATAATATAGTAATATGACATGAACAATACTAATCCCCAGCCATAAGCGCCCTATTATTTGGGAATTAAATCAATTTCACAATACAGAAGAAAATATACTTGCGGTTCCATAACAAAATAACGCCTCCACCATCGGAAAGCCTTTGCTTTTACCATCTGGTGTGATACACACCAAGTTGAAAACCCAGCCAGCGAAGGCAAAGGGAAACAATCCACAGCCAAGCAGAAGAAAAAACAGTTGCAAACGTATTTAGCATGCATAGATATTGATGCATTGGCGACGGCGTTAGCACGTGCTGCGAGTAGAACGCCACATTAATGTTACGTACTAATCAGGGTCTCGTCTGAGGAACTTTGACTGGGAAGCCGCGCCCAATGGTGAACACCGACCGCCGTCCAAACCAACCAGGCTCCGCCACCGACCCTCCCACTCCCCACAGTAATACTAAGGCAATGGGGAATGGTAATTGACTGGGAGAGAGACTGCGACCATGGCGGGGGGGGGCGGGGGAGACGCAGCTGGCAACATTTATAAAATGTTTGACATGGTCCCGGCACCAAACATTCCACACTCGGCAGAAGACTCCCAAACATACCACACTCGGCAGAAGGCTACCAAGCATATAACACTCGGCAGAAAACCCTCAAACAGACACAGCCCTTCCTGTGCTCTCCACCCAACCAATACGGCACCACTGACCTCCGTGCGCTTTAGCAGCCCGCAGCGCGGCCAGCGTCGTCTCCAGCGGTACCCCCAGCTCGCAGACGAGCAGGCGCGCGCCGGCCAGCAGGGTGTCAGCGCGGCGCACGTGTTCGTCAGAGAGCAGCAGGTTAGCGCCGGCCACGATCACGATCGCGTTCATACCTGCCACCGGTGCAGCTGTGTCAGAGATGGGCACGTGGCCTGGACAGGCTGGGTCAGGTTAGGTCAGGCTCTGGGGTGTCATCTGACGGTTGTGTCAGGGATGTCACCTGATGGAACAGGTTAAGTCATATTATCATCTGATGGGATGTGTCAGGGATGTCATCTGATGGAACAGATCAGGTCAGATGCATCATAGCATGGGATGTGTCAGGGATATCATCTGATGGAACAGGTCAGGTCAGATGTATCATATTATAGGACATGTCAGGGATATCATCTGGTGGAACAGGTCAGGTCAGATGCATCATACTATGGGGCATGTCAGGGATATCATCTGATGGAACGGGTTAAGTCGGAGGTGTCATCTGACAGGATATGCCATGGTGTCATTTGACAGGATATGTCAGGGTGCTATCTGGCAGGACAGGTCAGGAGGTAGGATGTCATTTGATGGGACTGGCCAGGATATCATGGTGCCACCTGATGGGATATGTCAGGAGGTCAGGGATGCCATCTGATGGAACAGGCCAGGGGTGTCATCTGACAGGACACACACATGCATTGTTAAAACATGCCCTGTATACACCCCTGGTCGAGCTAGGACTCAATTATATATACAATATGCAAAAAGGTTGCAAGTGTTGCAAAGTTGCAGTTCCCTAGTTTCAACATTTGTGATAAAGCAGATGCAGAACCTGATGGGCACAGAATCGCACGCCCTCCCCAGCCACAGGGATCAGAGTTCATATGTGAATGCTTCTACAATATCACACCCAGCATAGTTGCATGCATACCGGTACAGTGTCCTCGAATTCAGTTTCGAAGAATGGCGCACAACAGTGGAAGATATCAAAGCCCCTGATGATGGCAAGCAACCTGGCAATGTGATAGGAAAAGTGCAGGCAAAAGATGATATTAAGAAATAAACATGGCAGCTACTGGCAAGATTGTGATGTCACAGATGCCAAGAATCAAGTATGGTGAAAAGGTAATAGTCACTACAGTTGCACGTTGCGACGTTCATGGAAGTAAATTAAGGAAGTAAAAATTGCATCCATTGGAGGTCAAAATAAGTTCCTGATAAATGTTATTAATGAATTTCCATTAATTTCATTAACTCCCATAAATTTTGAAATTCCAGGACAGTACTGGTACAATACATACAATCCCAGTAAAGTCCAGTGTCTTATGGCACAGTACCTTCCCGTGCCGACGCGGAATAGTCGAGTGGCATGGTACTTACCCGCTTCGTCGACGCTGATCTGTGCCACGCCCGTGGCAGCCTGCGCAGTGGTGGTTACGTGGCTGGTATCCACATCGTTACGGCGCAGGTTGTCCAGGTACGTCCGACCAAACGAGTCGTCCCCCACCTGGCGGGTGCAGTGGTGGTTACGTGACTGGTATCCACATCGTCCCCACCTGGCGGGTGCAGTGGTGGTCACACGACTGGTATCCACATCGTGCCCCACCTGGTGGGTGCAGTGGTGGCTACATGGGTGGTACCCATCCACATCGTCCCCCACCTGGTGGGTGCAGTGGTGGTCACACGACTGGTATCCACATCGTGCCCCACCTGGCAGGCGCAGTGGTGGCTACATGGGTGGTACCCATCCACATCGTCCCCCACCTGGTGGGTGCAGATACCTATCAGCAACACAACCGCGACGGTGGCGACAGGTGAGACGGACATGCCCTGCACCAGCTCCCGGTGGCCGGACACCGCCCAGATCAGCTCAGCTGTGTGTGGGCGACAGCGAGAGCGGCTGTGGCGGCCACGGCCGGGCAGCAGCCGCCCACCCGCACTGGCCGAGCGGGTGGGCGGCGGGTAATCTCCACAGCTGCTTCAGGGCACGGTCCACCGCAGCACCCGTACCGTGCCGAGACCAGTCGGCGCTGCTCTTGATGGCACGCCAATTGGCGCTGAGAGCGGCCCAACACTCGGCGCACGTCGTCAACACGGGGATCGTGGCCGAGACTCCAGTTGACCTTCTGGTTAACAAATACACAGTAACTGTTGTACACATGACCCATGCCATAGCTGGCAGTGGGCTCCTTCCCAATTTTTGGCATTCAATATTACGCCTATGACAGCAGGGTAAAAAGAACGGACCACAAAGCAGCCACCTGAACCGCTTGCCACGATGGGGTAGCTTTACCACACATAGTCACAGTTGTGGTGGGGAGGCACCACCCACCGGTGCATTCAGCCACCTTGTTGAGCAGGCAGCTGAAGAGAAGCCCACTAAGAAAGAGGTTAAATGGCCCCAGGTTATGGCAACTGATCACCGTGACTGAAACATCCTCCTGTGTTTGGAAAAGGAATACAATTAGTCCTAAGAATTGCATTTGAGCAGATATCTTCAGTAAAGAAGTGAAAAGGTTTACACGGATTGCTCATATTTTCTTTATCTTGTGTTATGAGGAATGGCCTAAATTTCCTACATGACACCACCCAATCCCACGCCCGGTGTTGCCAGTGACACAACCGCACCTTTAAAACTCTGGAAATATCAAACTGCCAACGGGCTATCAATTGCACTGCACCTACTGCCAATTTCACATTACCCAACACCTACATTTGCAACCATCGCCGTTTTGGCGCCAAGTTTGGCCGCCATCACACACTGGTTGGCGCCCTTGCCGCCGCATGACGACGAAAACTTGGTGCCGTGGATGGTCTCGCCGGGCTTGGGCAGACGAGGTGTATAGCTGAGGAGCATGAGTTGTCAGTGAGACGTCACCTACCCATACATCAACCAGGAACGAGTACCTCAGCCCTCCTCGGTCAGGTGGTTGATACAATCCACCCGAAGCTGTTTTTCGCTACCATTGCGACAGGCGCGCTTCAACTCGCCGTTGTTTGGCATAGCTGATGGCGCATCCTTTGCCAACCATATAGTACACAAAATGGAAGATGTCATGCTAGATCACATCATCATGGAGCTGTGACATTGTCAGAGGGAACATGTCAGTGGATTTTGTCTGCCAAAAGTGAAAAATATTACTAATTAATCTCCCTTACTGGTCCCATAATGGCCAGTATTGGATGATGTTAGATGATGGACAAATCAGCTAGCATGTGTACATAGGTCACTGGCCTTTCCAATATCATTGGAGGTCACTGAGTCCACTTGACTCCAGGTGACTTTTTTGTCTTCAGTCACTCTGTGGTTAATTCAGAAGCTAGAACTGAACTTGGTGGTGATTTTTTCCCATAGATACAACACAATAGCATGTTGGGCACTATGCTGGAGGATTCCAGAATGAGATCAACATCTTGACCTCCAAGATGCTGATAAATACCATGCTGAACATTTGAAGTTGCATCTGTTATTGCTTTATATAGGAATGATTAAATAATTTATTTTAAGTTCCTGAAAAGCTGATCTATAAACTGATCTGGGGAGTCAACCAGTAATTGAAAGGTAAAAATCACAAAATATCTTCACATGCAACACACTGGTTTCTTGCTTCATGCTCCCAGCTCCTTGTTTAAAATATCAGGCAGAAAGTGTGACAATAAACCCTACCCTGCACTGGAAAAGTGGCAAAATGTCATGCATGGGCAAGGATAAAATAATGATCTTGATCTCAAATTATGTTAATTATGCTAGGTACACGCTATATAAAGTCAAAGTGTTTGGACTTAATAAGAGACCCAAGGGTCCATTCAGTTAAGTCTGTAAATGGAAGATACCATAAGCCTGGTAAAAAGACCCACCCCAACCATCACCACATCCTAAGGAAACCATCCACCAACATCCCACACACATAGCAATACCTATCTACCCTAGCTATCCAGCCCTATTCCCTTGATCCCTCTTAAAGGAAACTAACCACCTTGCCGAAATTCTGCAATCATACTAATTAGGGGTATTGGCACCTGAAAATGATGAATATGACATTGGTTTTGCGAAATATTATGCCCATGCTTAAAAAAAAACGGATTTTGGAAAGTTTTTTCTTTTTTATCATAGGCCTCTAAAGGTTCACCAAGAGAGGAATATAAATTATATAATATAATATACAATATATATATAATTATATATATTATATATATATATAATATATATATATATATATATATATATAATTATATAATATAAATATAATATAAAATAACAAATTTCAGAACGCCAAAGGAATTTTCACAATGCCCACCGAGTCTGTCCATGTCCCAAAACCGATGATAAAAGGCCTTATAACTTTGGCTGGAAGATGTTTTGGACTGAACGGAGTATGAGGTAAGTGATTTCTCGAAGTGGTCTTCAAAACTGCTATCTCAGTTAAAATCCCATTATAAAGGTGGTTAGTTTCCTTTAACACATGTAGATTTAATGCCTTACCAATAATGCATTCATGAATTTGATACATACATTTACATTCAAACATTCATGAATAATCATATTCCTATATCCAGTCCAGTTGAATCAAGAAAGGCTGGACACTTAGTATCATAGGCCTTCTTAACATAGATCAGATGATATTTGACTACATGCTTCATGAATAATAATACACACCATCATACAGTCAAATATCATCATGATCAAACATTTAAATGCAACCCAATCTTCATCACAGTATGTAGAATATAATATCAGAATATAAAAATATATTCATAACATAGAATACTGGTTCAAACTCACCATGCTTGGTCAGCCATGCATGACCCAACCACAACAATGTCCATGGCTTGCAAGGATGAATTGGTGATAAGCTGGGCAGTGATTGGTCAGATAAATTGCTAGAAACAGGCATCTATTATTCAACTCACAACAAATGATCATGAGCTAAAAATACAAACTGGAAAAAGTGCTAATGACACAAAACAAAACATTACATATTTTAACCTTACTATAAGCACTTGAACATTATGCACAAGTATTTATTACTAATGTGTCTATATCCTTCCATCTTTTTATATGAAAGTGTTAACTACCTATAACCTTTAAACTTAGTTCTAAGTTATCAGACTAATATAACAAATTACGCAGGATGTTTCGTTTTTTGCAAATGAAAAGCGGCAAAAATAACGCTTAGGCTAGGTTAGGCAATATTAATTCTTAAATGCTTCTTTTATATTTTTGAAAAACAAAAAGCATGAAAACAATGGGGCTAGGTTGTTATGTTAGGTTAGGTTGGGTTAGGTTAAGTTTTTTTTTTAATTATTACATCACTCAAAGCTCCCATTCAGTTATCATTTTGCTCACCAACTGAAAAGTAAGCATCTCCAATGGACATGGGTTTTTAAGATGATGATATTCAAATGATATGGTCATTAACCATATTCAAATGATTCAAGTCATAAAGTCATAAAGATTTCAGTATATATCAAGTTCAAGGTAAAATGTGACTTTTTGGATTTTTTTCTTTTCATATGGGGTATTTGAACGTGGAAATGATGATGCGACTACTCATTTTCTCTGCAAATGATTCCTTTTCAGTTTGCAAAGAAATACACTTGCAAAATCTTCACTCTACAAATATAGCATATTGCGTATACTGGTTTTCCGGTTAGGTTATGTTAGGTTATGTTTTGTTATGTCATGTTATGTTATGTTATGTTAGGCTAGGTTAGGTTCTGTTAGGCTAGGTTAGGTTAGGTTAGGTTAGATTAGGGTAAATATCAAGATCAAGGTAAAATGTGTTTTTTTGATTTTTTTGTTTGTAATGGTATGCTTTCTGACATGATGAAGACGATGCAGTCACTCATTTTCAGCATAATATATAAAATGTATCATAGCATAATATAATCTAATCTAATCTAGGTAAATTTCCAGAAACAGGTAAAATGTGATTTTTAGGAATTTTGTTTTTGAACACAGGGTATTTTAACGTAAAAATCATGATGCGACCACTCATTTTCTCAGCAAATGATTACTTTTAAGTCAGCGACAGTTGATGACGTCATAATGATTTGATGACGTCATATGCATTAAGTCGGGGGAAGAAAAACCTAACCTAACCTAGACTAAGATAACGTAGCATAATATATAAAATATATTATATCATAATATAATCTAATCTAACCTAACCTAACCTAACCTAACCGGAAAACCAGAATCGTCCGAAACAATTTTTTCCGCCATGACGTCATCACAAGAAATTTCCGGCCCTTATCGACGGTTGCTGGAGCGACGTGTTGTGAGTATTCATTCTCGGAGATAATGTCAAATTAAGGCAGAAACATAAGGTTTTTGATGACAAAGAGTATTAAATCGAGTGCATGAAGTGTTGAATGTCTTCTTTATCACGTCTGTGACACACCAGGTACGGATAATTATACGCAATGTGCTATGTTTGCAGTGAAGATTATGGTAGTGTATTTGTTTGCCAACTGAAAAATAATTATTTGCGGAGAAAATGAGTGGTCACATGATTTTTACATTAAAATACCCTGTATTAAAAATATAATTCAAAAAAATCGCATTTTACCTAGATCTGGAATAATACCGGTTATGTTAGGTTAGGTTTACTTATTCAAACATTACTACCTATTCATGCTGTTGCCTAATTCAAAGCCCCTTTTTGGTGCTCATAAACTGAAAAGTAAGCATTCGCATGGCAAATGAGCAGTCCAGTCATCTTAGTCACATCCATAATCATTGATATTATATTGGAAAGATAAATTCCAGGAATTCATGACACACTTTAAAGAACAAATTTACTGACTTCATGAAATAGGTAGGTAAGACCTCATGACATGACTGGCAATGTTTCATAATGCCTACTTAAAATATAACTTGTACCTAGGTACTTGCTTACGAAACATTCTGCACTCTTATATTTTTAGCCATTAGTCTAAGTGTCAAGGTCACAGATGCCCAAATACATGCAATGCCTTTAAAATGGATGTGTGTTAGGTAGGTACCATAAGAGAAAGCAAGACTTAAACCCAGTAATCAATGAAGACCAAACAAGGAGCTATGGGAACCATTTTAGCTTGTCCACCTTTCCTAAAGCTGATGGTTAAAAAAAAACATTCCAGGCTCATGAGGTAATCTTCCCCAAGTATACCTATTTCAAGGTTGAATTTTGCATATAAACAAAACAGGTTGTTATGAGACTACTCCTGACGTCATCAATCACTTCAGGGAGAGGTGTAAATTTGTATAATTTGCACGAATTTCCCTATTTCTTGTGCACAACAGTACAACTTCTAGGAGGCGTCATTTCCTTGGAAGTGCGTCAACAAGATACCTTTACTAGAAGGTAGATCGAAGTTTTCCTTCAAGCCCGCATGACGTCTTCCGAAGGTTTTTAGTATGGTATCAATATGGTTGCAGACGACTTTCCTCAAAACATACGCAATGGTTACTTTTATTTTTCCTCCTCTACAAGCAAATATATTTATGTTCCGCTGACTGAGTTATTAATCTTGTCCTGTTCTTTCCAGTGAACATTTGTTCCGACACATATTTTTATCATGCAAAGGCAAGGTTGGATTTGTGCATTGTAATATTGCATGTTGAGAGGAATATTTTGTAGTCATCCAGTATGGAGAATATTTTTGTTCAAACATTTTTCAAACATTCAAACATTCAAATATTTGTGTACAGAATGGACAAAGAATGAGGTTATCATGAGATAACAAGTCAGTGATGCCTATATTTAGGTTGATTCTTTCCATCAACAATTATAGGATTTGTGTTAAATGCCGCCACACGCCACGGTCTTCACTGCGGAGTTGATGGCCATCAGCAAAACTCTTGCATACATCGAGGTTGACGACGATATTTTGCATGTTATTTTAACTGATTCTCTGAGCAGTCTTGTGGCGCTGCACAGTTTGTCATCGTATGAGACATTTTATCGCACCTTACTTCGCTGCATCGCATGGGAAAACAGGTCATACTTTGCTGGATTCCAGCACATGTCGGAATCCGTGGTAACGAGCTGGCCGACAGGGCTGCAAGGCGTGCAGCACAAGCGCCTTGGAGTCGCGTTCTCCCACTCCCTGCCAGTGACTACTACCCAATTATCTCATCATTTATTCTCAGACAGTGGCAGGGCAAATGGGACCAAGTGGAGTTCAACAATTTAAAGGAAATCAAACCTTAGCTCCTGGCCCTCGTCCTTCAGCCAAACTAGAAGGGACGAGGTAGCCATCTGTCGTCTCAGAATTGGTCACACTCTAGCAACACATAGGTATTTATTGTGCGGAGACGACAGGCCGAAATGTGTTAGGTGTAATGCCGCGCTGACTGCACCATGTGCTGGTCACGTGCCAAGCATACACAGAAGAACGTAAGCGCCACTTCGGATAAGATGCGAATGCTCTGAGGTTGAAGAACTTATTGGGAGATTGTTACCGATTTATACACAATGGAGCAGTTTTATGCTTCCTTGCGGATATGGGATTTGCCGTAATATATGCACCTGCCTAACTGATTACTTGTTTCCACAGATCTCAGATCAAGCGCCTTAATAGCTACCGATGTTTTATATTCGTTTGTGACAGTCTGACGCGTGCTTAGGGCAACCTTGTTATGGGTGCAATATAACCCAATGAGGTTTACGCACCCTAAAACCCCAATAGTCATCATTAAAATGGCAAACATGCATAAGAAGTCCCTGGGCCATTTCTGATCACCATGTTGTTTTTCTGGTGTTTTCTGATTTGACACTCATTCCTTTGGAAAATGAAAACTTCCAAAGATATAAGCACGTTAAGTTCAAGTTCCTCTGTCTAAGAAATCAGTCCAAGAAAAGAATATTAAAAACATTGAAATAACTTTTTTAAACAAGAAAAAGATTGACTACAAGTACCTGCTATCCCACCTCAACAACATATGGAAAGTGGGGGAAAAAGATTTTGGGTCTGGTGGTATATAATGAAAAATAACATACAATTATCAATACAAATTAATACAACCTAACCTAGCCTACTGATGTTGGACGGCCTAAAACCTACCGATGTTGAATCACTTAAGCGCACTAATATTGTATTACTTAAAACCTACGGATGTTGGATTGCCTAAATATGACTTTAAAATGTGCTTTTCAAAACAAATTGCAGAGGACTGTCCATAATAGCCACTGCACGTGGAGGGCATGTATTGGGACATAAATAAATACATATATAAATAGGAAGACGTCAGCTTTCCACAGCCGCCAACTGCCAGCGACCATCGTGCAGACAGCGGGTCAGGCGTGCACGGTCCAGGTCGCGGACCGCTGATAGGTCATTCATATTATGGCCAGATCAGGTCGCGAATGGTGCCGTTGTTATGTCCGTTCCCGAAGCCGTCCCGTCTGCTCCTGCGACGTCATTTGCGCGAGGCGTATCTCAGCTGAGGCCACCATCAGTGGTAGCCTTACCCGCTGGTGTGTGTTCCCTTGCCGCCCCAGTTCAGTACATAGTCAGATCAAGTTCAAGCCGCGCTGTGACAGACGGTCACCACGAGTGCGCAGACCACTCGTACATTACGGCTGCGATGCGAGTGATGAATGAAAGCAGGCGAAGTTACAGGTGAAAGATTCTTATATTGTGAGTTCATGTCTGCATTTTTTTCACCAACCACAGTTGGCGATCCACGCAGGTAGTCGTTCTGCTGCCGTTGTTACTTGGTTACGTTATAAATTCGCGATACATTCGTACTTGAAATACGTATGCGCAAATACACGTGAAAATCGTACTAAGAACATATTCGCACTCGATATATTCGTATTCGGGGAGTTTTATGAACCACGCAATCAGGACGCTACATCTACAGTTGGGTCGAAGGTAACCATTTGTATGCAATTTTCCAATTTGTGACTTGCATCCTCAATGACAGATGCAGCCAGCTTCCTACACATAGACATAGCGAACAGATATCATCAGCGGGTATCAACAAACACCCCCTGCCACACCAATTATTTTCACTATTTGCCACCAATATATACAGACTGCATATGCACCCACGAACCAAACGCGTGCATCCATTCATGTGTAGGCTTAACCGTAAGCATGCAAATAAAGGGCATAATCATTTGCAATAATGTCTTCCGGCTCATTGGTGCAGATTGCTTTTGAACCATTCATGCACCAGACACACACACATATATATATATATACACAAATGCACAAATATATATTACGTGGGATATATGGGGCCTCCTGTCGGTGGCGGATCCAGGGAGGGAAGTCGGGGCACATGCCCACCCCCATGAATGGTGGCGTCCCTTCGACCAGGAAAACGCGTCCCTCCGCGAAGGCTCGAGTGCACCCCAACACCCTCGAATTTTTCAGCCACAGGCGCCTCTTGGCAGGAAAGACATCCCTCAAGCTGCTTTCGCGGTGGCGCCACTCCAAGCACGTGTCCCCTCCCCAGATGACAATTCCTGGATCCGTCCCTGCCTCTTGTGGCAGCTATTGGCTTCCTGTGGCGGCTATGGGACCTCTTATGACGACAAAGGGCCTCCTATTGCGGTCTAGGGGCGGTCAGATCATTTCAGGCGGTCTTCTGCGGTTACTTTTCGGAAATTCTCCTGCCACTGAGGGCAGTAGCGCAACCAGGGGGCCAAGGGGCCATGCCCCCCCAAATGTTTTGTGGGCCCGCTCCGAGCCAGGGGCCCGCGAAGCGGGTCCCTGGCTCGAGTGGGCCACCCTACTCAGAGCCCTGGCTAGGGGCCCGCGAAGCGGATCTGTGGCTCGAATCAGGGACCCTTTGAACCAACTGAAAATCTGGGGGCCCGTTTTAACCAGGGTCCGCCTCGAACCGGGGCCCCTGATAAAGGAAAAGTGCTTTTATTTCTGCGAAGTTTTACAAACATAGGGGCCCGCTCAAAAGTAAGTGCATGTTTTCCGCAGACTTTTTAAAAACATGAGGGGGGCCCGCTCTCCAACCCTGCCCCCCCGAACTGAAATCCTGGTTGCGCCACTGACTGAGGGAAAGAAGCTACGGCGCACTTAGCTCCCCCCTCGTCTGTCCTTTCTTCCGCTCTCGAACGGGGTGACAACGCCAGCCAAAACGGACGGTAGAGGGAGCCTACCAATATCGGGAAAAATCCCTTTATTTTGGAGGAACTTGATGGTCAGCCTGCCGGAAACGGCACATTGTTAGGCAGGAAAATTGTTACTGGGTCATTTCGGATACATTTTGCTGAAGCTGAAGAATAGTTCTTTCAATTGGTATATGTCAAAGTGGTCTATATGACCATAAAACAGGCAAGAGAGCGTAGAGAAAAACGGTAAAATTGCATGTAAACCAATGGTGAAGGGAAACCTTCAAGCCCGCTACCAAACCCACTTCGTGGGGGCCCCGTGCGTCACTGCGATAGTCATCGGAGATGCGCTTTCAGCTGATAATTCATTGAGCGCGTGAGGAGAGGTGCACTCGGACGTACTGAACGACCTTCGTTTTACCGACGTCTTTTACCTTCAAGAGGGTGCCGTCTCCTCTCAGAGGTGCTCTTTGGTTGAACTATCATTTCAGCGAGGCAGGCTTCACTGTAGCTTGCCCGGAAGGGCACCTTTTCTCGGTAAGAGGGGCATCACCTTTTCATGGGGGAGCTGGTGCCCCTAATGTCCTCCCTGTATCTGCTCCTGGGGAAGGTGCCTTCTAAATGTACGTACAACAATGTATCTAGTGCCTGCCTAGAACCCATGCCGATATCCAACATATATTAACCTCAACCAATCAACAGGCACTGCCCTAACCATAAACCATGGAAAACAGTACGTGGAGGAAAGATCGTCGCCCATCGGTAGGTAAGCATTAGCATACTCAACCAGAGGTCAAGAAAGTCGCCAACTTGCCTACGCTGGTAGGTAGTGTTCGAGTGTCGGTTCCTCCCGATTCCGCGACACGCGACTTTCCAGAGAGACTGGATCTTCGGTCCGTGATTTATTCTTCCGCCCTGCTCACTCCTCCAGCTCCAAACGAACAATGTCGCCACGCCCTCACTGTTTACCGGTTCCCATTTCCGCCGCAGGCGGCAGCACCTAATGGGCCGGTTCGGTCATCTAGTAGCACCGCCACCTAGCGGTATCATGCGAAGCGGAACTTCATATTCAGCTCGCGGCATGCACACTCCAACAGGTAGCAAGACTGGCCCTCAATATTTCACTCAAGTAGCAATTTATCCATGACGTATTGAAATAAAAAGAAGTGACTGGTCACGAATGCTTTCCACAAAAACTAAAAAAGGAAACTAACCACTGGTTGCTTAAAGGAAACTAACCACCTTGCCGAAATTCTGCAATCATACTTAGGGGTATTGGCACCTGAAAATGATGAATATGACATTGGTTTTGCGAAATATTATGCCCATACTTCAAAAAACGGGATTTTGGAGTTTTTTTCTTTTTTATCATAGGCCTCTATAGGTTCGCCAAGAGAGGAATATAAATTATATAATATAATATATAATATATATATAATGATATATATTATATATATATATTATATATATATATTATATATATATATATTATATATATATATAATTATATCATATAAATATAATATAAAATAACAAATTTCAGAACGCCAAAGGAATTTTCACCACGCCCACCGAGTCTGTCCATGTCCCAAAACCGATGATAAAAGGCTTTATAACTTTGGCTGGAAGATGTTTTGGACCGAACGGAGTATGAGGTAAGTGATTTCTCGACGTGGTCTTCAAAACTGCTATCTCAGTTAAAATCCCATTATAAAGGTGGTTAGTTTCCTTTAATTAATACAGTACTATTTTGGTACTGAGTATGCGTTTACGAACCGTATTATTCCAAGACCCGTCTCTATGTCATTGTATAGAGAAGGATGAATCGCCAACGCGTACTTCACCAGGTAACAAGTGCTGGTAGCTTTGAGTATGTTATTGGGCGTGATATGCACATAAAAAACATGTATTGCACATGATAATACATTTCTAGGCCTTTAAATAATAAATTAAACTATAATTAGTTGATTTATGGTCATATCAATGAAAAACTAGCAGCAAACACCCCAAAAGAACCATAGTGCAGGAACAAATAACGCCAACGCGACCGTCAACGTCTGGGTAACGTTACTTGAGTTATCTTGCGCCCCGCGCCCGCAGTTCAGTCGAGTCGGCTATTTCAGCGCCGCCTCCCGCGGCCGGCGTCGCGGATTGGTAAAGCGTCGGAATATTATTAGAAGGTCCATCGGTCGAATCCCGGGCGCGGTGGGCACAACACTTTTCGTTCTTTTTGCATATAGGGTCAAAAGCTCGCGAAGCGAGCAGCACAGGTCAGATTGCGCCGGCTACCGCCAGCTTATCTGACCTGTGCTCGCTTCGCGAGCTTTTGATCCTATATGCAAAAAGAACGAAAAGTGTTGGGCCCACCGCGCCCGGGATTCGACCGACGGACATTCTAGAATGGTAGCCGGCGCAATCTGACCTAGTATGTAATATAATATTGTAACATCTTTCTATTGTCTGGTCACACAACATGGCGGCTGTAATGGAAGGATGGTGACAAAATAGTATATGTTCATTTAAGCCGGACCCAGGTAGCAGAAAGTGCATGTTTTGTTCTCGTAGGTAGCAGTCTAGAAACATTCTTGACCTCTGTACTCAACATTAGTCAAGAAATACTCGTCATGCCACGTATCAATTGCATAATCTCCTTGACTCATTGAAAGGTGTCGCACATGCACGGGAGTGTTTAATTCGCATGAAGAAGGCTTCTCTTTAAATTTGCCTTCTTATATATTATTTTCTCGGGATTCCTCGGTTGGGAACCAACGCCCTGAATTTAGAAACACAGCAAACACCCAGGTCTTTAAATGGCTTCTGGAATATTATGCGGAAAGCTATTGAAATCCGGCATCAACATCCTCCCACCACACACTTCCAACGGCATAGCGAGCCGCAATTTGCTGACTCCGATGTCACAGTCGCCTGCACTGCCATCTGGTGGCAGAAACTCCGCGTTGTCTCCCACTGGCTTGTATTACAGACAACAGGGTACGCTGAGAGACCGATATTTTGTTAATACCTATTGGAACAAGTTCGCTGGAGGCCGTTGTGGCTCCTACTGCCCGTGCCCCCTGTCCCGTGACCCCTGTCCCCTGCTCCCATGTCCCCTGCCCACTGCATCCTGCCATCTGTCCCCTGCCACTGTCCCCTGCCCACTGCCCCTGTCCATGTCCCCTGCCCACATGTCCCCTGTCCTCTGCCACCTATCCCCTGCCCTTGCTCCCTCCCCTCCGCTTCCTGCTCCCCCCCCCCGGAAAAAAGAATATTGTGACTTAAATTCTGTAAATTTCTAATTTCTTTCTACACTGTACTGTAGGGTACAGGGTATAGAGTATGTATGCCCTGAACAGGATGCAGGCAAATCACATCTTTCCTGAAACATGGAAAAAGGCTATCATCATTCCCATTCCAAAACCCGGCAGAGATCGCAGTAACCCCAATAATGTTCGGCCAATTGCTCTCACCAGTTGCTTGGGGAAACTTCTTGAAATAATGATTAGTAAAAGACTGACCTGGCACCTGGACACAAATTCTTTTTATCTCCATTCCAATGTGGTTTTCGTCACGGACGCAGCCCAGTCGACCATCTCATTAGATTAGAGACAGACATCCGACTTAGTTACAAAAAACACGAACACACTATGGCGGCATTTTTGGACATTAGCAAAGCTTATGATATGGTCTACAAACCCGTATTACTTTTCAAAATTCATCAACTCGGTTTCAAAGGACACTTAGCTCATTATTTAATAGGTTTTATATCTGGTAGTCGCTCTTTCCACCTCAGATGTCGATCATCAACCTCCACTCAGCATGTTATGAACAACGGACTGCATCATCTGCACTGCACGATTTAATCTTAATCTTTTTATCAATTTAATCATCATCTGCACTGCACAATTCGGACTGCACAATTTAACATCATCATTAACGACCTTTTCGCTGACATGCCTGCAAATGTATCATTTTCTCTTTTCGCGGACGATAGTGCAATTTGGTGCTCGGACAAAAACTCCGAAAATTGTTTGATTCGGTTTCAAAACACCCTTGATAAAATGCATCAATGGTCCATCAAGTACGGTTTCAATTTGTCGGCCCCCAAATCTACAACCATGATTTTAGCAAATGCACTCCCTGCCCAAACCCAGATACACAGCTTCACCTTTGACAAAATGACATACCTTATGTACATTCATTTACATTTCTTGGTGTAATCTTTGATCGCAGGCTTTCCATGCATCAACACATGAAACACATCCAGAACAAATGTTTTCGCCGACTAAATTTATTTCGCTGCATTACTTCCACCCCCCTAGGAGCCGATCGTTACACTCTTTTACAACTGTATAAATCCTAAGTACTCCCCATCATTGAATATGGCTCAGTAGTTTATGCTGGTGCCAGCCCATCCTCCTTACACCTTTTAGACACCATTCAAAATAAATTTAACCGTATCGCACTTGGTGCAATGACCACTTCACCTATCATCTCTTTAGAAGCCGAATTGGGTATTCCTCCTTTAGCTCTCCGCCGAATGCAAGACACTTAGATACGCCTCCAAAATTAAGTTTCATGCAAACCACCCGACACACACGTCATTGCAAATTCTCCCAAATTTACATCATCATTATTTCGGTCCAGCCGAAAAGCGAACTGGACTCACTAAGGCTTCTCGGGTCAAAACATTTTCTGAACAACTTCACTTCACTATTCCACCCACTACTTCTCTTCCTCCACCAACTACACCACCGTGGCAGATAGCCGAAAGACACATTCTATATCTCACCATCACTCCAAAATCACATCTTTGTCCAGAATAAACCAAACAAAAATTTCACCAATTTCGGGCTCGTTATCACCATGTTCCTTTTGTTTTTACTGATGGTTCTAAAAACGCTAACGTTACAGGAAATGGAATAATTTCGGGAGCGTACAAAAAACAACATCGATTACCGGACGGAACATACATTTTTATCGCTGAATTACACGCCATCCTCATTGTCCTTCGTTATATTCGTAATCGTTTCCTTTGTCACCCCATGCGCAGCGTCGTTGTTGGTTCTGACTCAAAATATGTTCTTCAATCACTTTCTTCACTTTCCTTTTCACACCATTGCCATATTTCCATCTATGACACACTTCAAACACTTTACATGATGGGCGTGAGGGTCCGTTTCCTGTGGGTGCCCAGCCACTGCGGCATCCCAGGATGCGAAAAAGCTGACAAATTAGCAAAATAATCATTACAACTTCCAAACATTAAAGAAATTCCACCACATTTGGACGCCATTAAATCATCAATACAGCACAGAATTCGACATTTGTGGACACAAAACTGGACACAAAACTCAAACCATACACAATTACGACTTATCAAACCTACTGTTGAACCATGGGCATCATCATTTCTTCTTTTTTTTAAACGACACGAACAAAAAGTCCTATCACGTTTACGCATCGGCCATACTTTTCTTACCCATCGATTTATCTACACGACTTCACATCGACCTTCATGCCCATCATGCAACACTCATATAACAGTTCCACATACATTACTACACTGCACACAATATCGTGACCATAGAAAACCACTGATCGATTACTGCCACGCACACAAGATCCCTTTCACTTTGCCCTCACTGTTGGGGGATGATCACCCTTTTCTTATCAAGTTACTTTTTATTTTTCTGCGAGAAACCAACTTGTTCCAGGCCTTATAAACTGACTTTTACGATTTAGTACTTTGTTCCTTTTCACCAGCGGCACGAAATGGTCTGGGGAGGACGAAGTGCCTAATTTAACAAATCGAATCAAGAAACATCCATGGAGTATTCAGTATTATCCGCTCACACCTAACCAGAGCCCGCTGCAGAGGTCAAAAAGTATCCGTTGTGTCACCGGACAATTTCAGGAACTCAAATGTGTCTCATTTTTTTCCGTCAAACCCACAAGGAAGGCTCCATTCCCAGTGGTAGCCAGTAACCATTTCGTGGAAAACAGGCGTGCATCTGAGTTTTTGTTCGTCGATGGGAGTAGGGAGGCGGGGTACCGTGGGTGCCTACTGCACAGGCAGCCCCCCCCTCCTTATTTTACATGCTGCACCATCTATATCAGCTAAAGTTGATCATAGCAGAATTGTTCGTACCGTGAGATGCATACCAGGGTACAAACAGGCCTAATCCGGTGATATTTTTGCTAAAAATGGAGGGGGGTCGCGAACATGAGGTTGAAAACTCCTTGGCACTGTCACTTTCTTGTCAGCTCCTACAACCGAACGTTAGGTATGCCAAGTATACAAAATTATTATTATTTTTTTTTTTTTTTTAATTTGATGGGGAAAATGTCATTCGATGCAGAATGACCTTTCACATACATTAAGCTGTTGTTCATACCCAAAAATCATAGGCATTTCAGGGGGATGAATAAGGGAGAAATGCACCAACATGTCCCCCAAAATGACTGCCTGGACACTTCTTCGGTACAACCAAAATTTTCAAAAGGGTCTCAAAATGTGTACAATGAATATTTAGGGAAATTTAGAAAGTTCCAGCTCAATAGCTCTCAGAATTTGGCAATGGCACACAAAACACACTTCAGGGTGGCTTCTGAAGCCTTGATCTGAAGATCTTGATATGATAATTTTTTAGATGTTCCTTCCAACTTCATCTAATTATTGTTTTTAGGTTTGTTCGAGAAATTGTTTCATCATTGCAAAATAAATCAATGCAGAAAAGAAGGTTTTCTTAATGAAGAAACCATTTTTTGTGTAAAGGTAATACAAGCCGATAAATACAATGGCTCTACCTACCAACTTGGTGAGAGCTCAGGGCAATTTCCTACCAGAATTTGGCCTGGTAGATCCAGTACTAGCACATTTGTATAACTGAACTGAAGGTACAAATCCTTTAACCTTATTTACCAGACTCACCTCCAATTTTCCATGCCTGTCTCCACCTTCCTCCAACACCGAATGAATCATTGCGGATTTGATATGGCTCTTTAGCCCATGGATGCTTTGATACACAGTGCCGCTTCAGGTTTCTTCTTTCACGACTGAATTCACACACACCACCATCCTTGGATTTTTAACCACACTGCACAATCTGCCTTGAGAGCCAGTTTGAAGTTGAAGGCCTTGCTCTCTTTGCTGGCTTTTTTTATCCCCATGCTTTCTTGTCAAGGCTCATCTGGATCTGAGCCCACGCCAGTAGATCCAGGCAAATTTGGCATGCCTAGTCTTCTCTCAGGATTATATCTCTGCAAAAATCGGCTCCTGAACGGATAGTTTAATCACCTACTACCACCTAGGTAGGTATCTGTTGCAGGAACTTGATAGGCAACTGTTACCGTGACGAGACAGACGAGACCAAACAGAACGCGTCCTTCGAAGCAAAACTCAAGCACCCAATGCGCTCGATTCTCATTGGCTCAGAAGAGAGCTTCCATCTCCGCCGGCGCTACCAAATTTGGGCCAGCAGCACATTTGCCAAGCTCACGACCAAAATTCGACAACATTCCTGAGTGTCTCATTTTGTCACCGGTGAGACACCGGCGGTCCGGGAGACGCCGCATGCTAACGCAATGGCGCGTCGGTTTGGACGGTAAGCGTAACGTTCGCCAAGATCCTTGTCCTAATTTCCGCCAACATCCAGGCGACAAAAAGGACAAGGTGCACAAGTTTTTTTGTTTTTTTACTTGTTTTGCTCATTTTTATCACCTTTATAAGTGCTTTCTGAGTGAGGCGAGAGAATGAGAGTAGGTGCATAGGTAGGTATATTAACAGTGCCAGCACTGGCTTTTGTGTCTCCTCTTGGCCTCTTTCAGTTAGCAATTGTGTCACCGGAGTAAACGGCAGAACGATGACTTTTTTGACCTCTGGCCCGCTGATTACTCCGCTGTGCCATTTTTTTGGCGCCACTGACTGCTTGTTACCGCAGTTCTTTATTTTTCATTTTCGTCGGGCGACACCCGTCGCTCTTTTCTCATTTCGTTCTCTTGCGGGGTGACACCCGTCGCCCCACTCGGTTTACATCGTCGTAGTATTTTCGTTCCCTTTGTTCTGCGTGTTTATTCAGATTTCGTTCGGTAGGGGTTTTTTCCCCGTGATGGGAAAAAAGAGGAAAAAGGACAATGACCCCAGCTCGCCACAGAACTCCGAGTCTGGCTTTCCCCCGATAACTGCACCAGATGACCATCGCGCGACCCCGGACTCGGCCCCTGATGCCCAACCTCTCGACACAACCATTGATGACCCATGCCGGACAATTCCCGTTGATGACGCCATGGAAGCCCTTTGCGCCTCGCCGACCCCTACTCGTTCAAAGACCACGAACCCGTCACGCAAGCCGGACCAAACCATCACGATCCACGCCGCTGACCAACGCCCGACCCAGACCACGCCCTTCCAACCTGAACCAATCCAACCCATCGAACCATACCTCGAAGGAAACCCTGCTCGGGAGGATCCGAAATACATTACAACATCGACAGTGCTGGCTCGTACATCGTCGTCAAGCCTGTCGAGGAGCCCGTTTCCTTTCGCCGTATCAACGTTTTCTGGCCGACCAAACAACTCCTTGCCATCTGCTCCCTAGCCAATCCCGACATTGAAGCCCCTGCGAACGGAACCTTGGTCATTAAAACCAAATCCCGAGCCGAAACCAAAGCCCTCCTCCGCACCACCACATTTTGTGGAAAATCCGTCACAATCACTCTCCATTCCAACCGCAACACCACCAAGGGCACCGTCTTCGCGCCGGAGCTCCGCTTCATGTCTGAGGATGATATCCAGGCGGAGCTCAGGCCGGAGGGGTTGACCCACGTCCGACGCATCACTTCCTTTAAAGACGGCCAGAAACGTGACACGAGTCTCCTAGTCCTTACATTAAACTCTACCACTCTTCCCAAGAACCTCATCGCCGGCTACATCCGATACCAAGTCCGTGTCTTTATTCCCAATCCTCTCCGCTGTTTTAATTGCCAGCGCTTCGGCCATGGCAGTAAAACTTGTCGCCAACCAGCCCGCTGCCTCAAGTGCGGCGAACCACCCCATCCTGATTCCACCTGCTCCAAGCCTGCCCACTGCCTCAACATTAACTCATCCGACCACCTGACCCATATGTCCAGTTTGGCGCAAGGAGAAGGAGGTATGCGCAGTCAATGCTACGACCGGGGTGTTCTACCCCCAGGCCCGGAGGTCTGTCGAAGCCACCTCCCCCCGTCAACTAATACTTATGCCAGACCCCGCAGCCAAATACGTGCCACTTCGGTGGACCGCCGATCAAGCCCGACAAGCCCGACACGTCCAGTGCCGGCTGGAGGCCACGTAACCTGACCGACACATTCCAGCGGGCGGGCATCCCCGCGGCACTCGCCGGCCGCCGTGACCTTGCCAAGGTCACCAGTCGGTCGTACGGCTCGGGCGGGTCAACCGCCGCCGTACGCACCCAACCCACATGCCCGCCTGAGCTGCAATCGTGGCTGCGCCAGGCGCCAAAAGGTGCCGACAAATATTAACTTTCTTTTCACAAATGTTCATATTTCTGCAATGGAACTGCCGTAGTTTAATCTCCAAATGGGCAGAAATGAAGGCTTTCTTTAGGTTACTCACTCCGATTCTTATCGCACTACAGGAAACCCGATTCTTACCCACCGATACATATAATTCCAATCTTTTCAATTACTCGCTGTACCGTCACGACGAGGTCCGTGATCCTCATCGCAGTGGCGGTACAGCACTTTACATCAACAATGATTTTACACATACACAATTTACACTTAATTCGCCTTTACAAGCAGTAGCTTGTACTCTACGTTTGCATGGTAGGAATATAGATGTATGTTCCATTTATATTCCACCACACACAGACAACACACATTTTTTTAACACAATTAGAAAACCTTATAGCACACTTCACGAACCGTTTCATATTACTCGGATACTTTAATGCACATAGTCCCACCTTGGATAAAGCACGTACACATGGAGACGGCCACATCATTGAACAAATTTTAGACCGGCATAATTTAGTACTACTTAACACAGGAGAACAAACCTTTTTTTCACCTCGGACATAATACAGAAACAGCTATTGATTTATAAATATGCTCTCCGACCCTGGCCATGACAGCGACCACTACCCCATCAAATTAACACCCACATTTTCAACTGCGACCGATACCACACCCAGCTTTATCCCCCGCTAGAAAATTTTGAAGGTAGACTGGACAACATTTCAGGAACTTTCACATGCTCAATACAACCCCAACATTTCTCCCGTCGAAAACATAAACTTAATTACAAATACACTTATCCAAGCAGCATCTACTACAATTCCACTCACAGAACCTTTTGCAAAACGAAAGCCAGTACCTTGGTGCACTCCCGAAATTGCACGTGCCATTGCGGTAAGAAAAAGAGCATTTAGGAAATGCCTAAGACAACCCTACTGGTGGATCTAGCCCACCGGTTTGGGGGGGGGGGGCCAACTTTCGGTTTTCGGCGTCAGCCCCCCCCCCACTTCCCCTGCCCCCAGTGGCCTACTTAGGAATTGCATCAGAGGAGGGGTCGAAGGGATTTGGAGGGTGCCCATTATCCCACTATTTTTAGTTAAAAGCATCGGATTTCTACCACTATTTGTCAAATGGACCCATTTTTTACAATAATAATTAATGACAACATAATTTTCTGTGTAGGGGCCCCAGCCTACCTCCACCGCTTCTAAGTTACGGGATTTTTGTTCTTGTTTACCAAAACGTTCACGTTCACGTTCAACGTCTTGTACCACGTCAATGTTCGTGCACGTGTACACACTGGCAGATCCGATTTTGTCAACTCTTGCTGTAAGCAGAACTTGAGCAGCATAGAACCCTCGATGTGTGCCAGAATGTACTATGCTACCATATTGGCTTCCAAGCAATTATTTAAAAAATACCTTTAAAATTGGAGATTCTTTCATCCAGACGATATTTTTTAACCTCGGCAAAGGTTACTGCATTTTCGTTCAGTTTACTTCTGTTGGTTTCCGGCGGGGGGCAAAAGACACTATGCCCCCCCCCCTTTAAGCGCTTCGGGGGGGCCATGGCCGGAATGGCCCTTCCCTGGATCCGCTAGTGAATGTAGCCTGTCTCTTCATCTTAGCAACTCCAACACCAACATACGAAACATGCTGCTCAACTGGGCTCAACTGGTCACTCGCACAAAACATCCTGTTCAAATTCCGCTTTCGAAATCTGGCTCACTGGGTCCGCTTGCCCGCTACTGGCTAAACAAACTTCATGAACCTATCTGACGAAGGAATAATGAAACTGCTGATTTCGTCATCTCTTGCTGTAAGCAGAACTTCAACAGCATAGAACCCTCGATGTGTCAGAATCTACTATGCTACCATATTGGGCTTCCAAACAATCATAACAAAATACCTTTAAAATCGGAGATTATTTCACCCGGAAAGCTATTTTTTAACCTCAGCCAGGGTTATTGCATTTTAATTTCGTTTACTTTTATTGGTTTGGGGGGGGGGGGCCAAAAGACACTATGGCCCCCCCCCCCATTGAAGCGCTTTGGGGGGGGGGGCATGGCCGGAATGGCCCCCCTGGATCCGCCAGTGGACAACCCGATCAACAACATTCAATTATACGTAACCATGAACGAGCGAGGACACGCCGCTTTATTCGCGATGCTAGGCGTCATTCATGGTCAGAATATTTAAAACAGCTCACTTTTTGAACACCTTGAAGCCAAATCTGGCAATTAATCCGCCGATTGTCCGGACGCACCCCATTTAAATCACTGCCGGCCCTCAAAATCCAAAACATCACCATTACAGCCCAAAAGCAATAGTAAACATAATAGCGAACACCATGGCTCAGCATAGCTCGGATAACAATTACAGACCCAAATTCTTACAAAATGCACAATCCACTCTTCACACCGATTTAGCACAATTCCATTCCGCCAACACTGAAACATACAATGCTCCCTTTCAAATTTCAGAACTTGAGACAGCCATTTCCTACGCCGGCAATACTTCCGTAGGGCCCAACAATTTATATTATTCTTTTTTTTTCACACATTTACCTGATCGCACTAAACATTGCATTTTGCACACATTTAATGCACTATGGACAACTCACGCCTTCCCCGAAACTTGGAAAGAATCTTTCATTATACCCATCCCAAAACCTGGCATGGACCACAGTAACCCCACTAATTTTCGACCCATTTCACTCACCAGTTGTTTAGGAAAATTTTTTGAACGCATAGTTAAAAAAAAGACTGAACTGGCACCTGGCAAAAAAAAATCCCTTCTATCTCCTTTTCAATGTGGTTTTCCGCGAGGACGCAGTACCATAGATCACATTATCCGATTAGAGACAGACATCCGCCTAGGCTACAAAAAAAAACATGAACACACTGCAGAAATTTTTGTAGACATAAGCAAAGCATACGATATGGTTTCCAAACCAGCATTATTATTCAAAATTCAGCAACTCGGCATAAAAGGACACTTACCACATTATTTAGTAGGTTTTTATCTAGTTCTCGTCCATTTCACATTAGGTGCCGGTCAGCCACCTCCGATCCACGTTTTCTTCATAACGGATTACCACAGGGAAGTTGTATTTCACCAGTATTATTTAACATCACCATTAATGAGCTTTTCGATGACATGCTTGCCAATCTATCATATTCACTATTTGCAGACGATAGTGCGATTTGGTGCCCCGGCAAAAATTATGAACATTGTTTAATTCGATTGCAAAACGCACTTGACCGAGTACACGAATGGTCCCTGAAGTATGGTATCAATTTTTCGGCCCCAAAATCTGCAACGCTGATATTTAGCAAATCGACACCCTGCCCAAACCGAGACACACCGCTTCACCTCGGGAACAGCAATATATAGTTTGAAAATGCATTTAAATTTCTTATTTTTGATCGTAGGCTATCCATGCATCAACACATCAAACACGTTCAGACCAAATGTTTTCACCGACTCAATTTATTTCCCTGTATTACTTCTTCCTCATTCGGAGCCGATCGTCATACGCTTTTATATCTATACAAATCCTTAGTCTTCCCATCATAGAATATTCGTCGGTAGTCTACGCTGGTGCCAGTGCATCCGCTTTGAAACTTTTGGACGCCATACAAAATAAATTTATCCGTTTAGTACTTGGTGCAATGACAGCTTCTCCCATCAATTATCGACAAACAGAAGCAGGAATTCCACCATTAGATCTCCGAAGAATGGAACAAACACTTAAATATGCCGCAAAAATTAAACTTAAAGAACACCACCCCACACTTGCGCCACTACAAGTTCTCCCAACTTTACACCACGACTATTTAGGTCCCACCGAAAAGCGAACCGACCTTACTATAGCATCACGCGTCAAAACATTTTCAACACAGCTTCAATATAATATTCCACATATGACTGCTCTTCCTCCACCCACTACACCGCAGATGGCCGAACGACACATTTTCTATCTGACCACCACCCCAAAATCACAACTTTGTCCAGAACATGCGAAACAAAAATTTCACCAATTTCGTTCTCGTTATCGTCATGTTCCTTTTGTTTTTACCGACGGATCAAAAGACGCCAACCTCACTGGAAATGCCATTGTTTCGGATACACACACAAAACAGCATCGCCTGCGAAACGGAACCTCCATTTTCATCGCAGAATTGCACGCCATTCTCATTGCTCTTCGCTATGTCGCAACCGTTCAATTTGTCACCCCATGCGCAGTGTTGTTGTTTGTTCAGACTCCAAAGCTGTTCTTCAATCACTGTCTTCACTTTCTTTTTCGACGAAGAAGCCGACAAATTAGCCAAAGCATCATTAAAAAAACATCACAGAAATTCCACCACATTTTGAAGGCACAACAACAAATCATCAATACAGCAGAGCATTCGACATTTTTGGAACCAAAACTGGACACAAAACACAAACCATACACAATTATGTTTCATCAAAACTGCCGACGATACCTGGATCACATCATATAAAAAAACCGACACGAAGACAAAATCCTATCACGTTTACGCATCAGCCATACTTTTCTTACCCATCGATATATACACGGCTTCACCTCCACCTTCATGCCCATCATGCAACACATATCTTACAGTTCTACATATTCTCCTTCATTGTCAGAAGTACCAAGGCCCACGAAAAACACTGACGGAGTTTTGCCATATGCACAACATTCCTTTTACTTTGCCTACGCTATTAGGGGATGATCATCCAATTCTCATCAAACTACTTTTCAATTTTCTCCGGCAATACAAACCTATTCCAGGATTTATAAACTGAATTATTTAGCATAACACAATGTACATTTTCTCATTATGGCACTAAATGGCCTGAGGAGGCCGAAGTGCCTAACTCAACAAAACTCAAACTCAATAAACAACATCGGAGTATTCAGTACTATTTGAGCACCCATCGTCAGAGCCCACTGACTACTCCGTCAAGCCAGTTTTGGCCTGACTGACTGCTGGTCATCGCAGTTAATTTCTATTTTTCGTGGAGTGACAAACCTGCCCACTGCCTCAACTGCAACACATACGATCACCTGACCACATCACCCCTCTGCCCGGTTTGGCGCAAAGAGAATGAGATTTGCGCTGTCAAGGCCACGACCGGGGTGTCATACCCCCAGGCCCGACGGTCTGTCGAACCCCCCGTCAACTAAAACTTATGCTCAGGCGGCCACCGTTGCTCCCCCCACACGTCGCGTCAACACTACTTCTGCCTCGATTCAAACAGACATGATTCCCGGTTTAGCTCCACTAAAAAAAACTTACACCACTGACCACGCCGACACAAACCACCCTGGCTCCCAACACACAGACCACTCCGGCTCCCAATAAATGAGGCACACCTGGGAGGAGTGACAGGCCCCGCAGTCACTCCGCTGCGGGAGCAAATTCTCGTTTCCCGTCAGCGCATGCAACGTAGCAAACTGAAATTAGCATTAGCCATTCCAGAATATTAGAGGGGACATGTACTTTCTTGCCTCCTCCCCTGGTGGTTCGACCGATGCGTCATTTGAGGATTGGAATTTCTGATAATTAATGTGCTGGTGGAGGGCAGCAGACATTTGTATTGCACCTTGACCATTCTTCGGTCAATGCTTAAGATGCAATGACACAGTTCAAATATTAAATTTTGGCAACACTAGCAGGGGTGGGGAGGCTATAAGTGTGCACAGTTCTAGCCCTTACCCCATTGGGTCTAAGGCGTTGTATAGATAAAACGGACTACAAAAGCTCATGTGCAATTCCATCCATTTTGTGAAAGTTAGCTATACTTCTGCGACGACTGAAACTGCATATAACCACAACGTTACTATGCATCTCCTTACAACTGCGGCGCACATAGCCCAACGCGATCGCCAAATCCAGCACTCATGGCTCTTACAACAGGCAAAAATTATGGAAAACCACAAACAATGCCGGTTTCTGCTATCCTTCAACCATACATGGCTACTTAAAAGTGCCAACAATTACCGGCACCGAGAAGTTCGCGCTTTCCACGCAGGAATAATCACCTTCGCGACAACAAATATGACGTCGTTCAGCTGACGAGCGGCAGCTGAAGCGCAACATTGTTGGCTCTGCCGAGTTGGTGATGCTGCAAAAAAATGGCCTTACCCGAGAGTAGCGCGTGCAGTTTTTTCTCTTCCGCATTTCTCGGATACCTGTTTCGTTGCTCAAGGACGACCATACCATACCTCCTAACAACGAGGTGATATAATCACTCGATGATCGCGGTTCCAACCTCCTCGCTAAGAGTGCATGTAAACCTTCAAGTGCGGATATGATAGTTGCACGCGGGTAACTGAAATAGTAACTGCAATACCCGTAAGCTTTAACCCGAGCACGTCGAATAACCTCACGTGCATCACCCGCTGTCTTCGGATAAACCCGGAATTTTCGAGTCAAATTGTTTTCAGTGTACCATCCCCTCAGTGTGGTCGCGAAACCTCCCTTAGGATAAGGAAGAGAGAGAAATGGGATTCCGCTGCGGCGGTGACACGTGTCACCGCCACCCAGTAAATGGCTTGCCCAGTAAAACGCTCATCAGTTTCGTTTTTTTTTTTTTTCGTTTTTTTTGTTGGTTGGGCACTTCGGCTTGCTCAGGCCATTTCGTGCCGTGAGTGGAATGAATGAATAGTTATGTCTTGATAGTCAGTCTATAGTTCTTGAAGCAAGTTGGTTTTGCGGAGAAAAATGAAAAGTAGATTAATGAGGAATGGGTGCTGATCTCCTAATAGTGTAGGTAAAGAAAAGGGGATGTTATGTGTACGGCAGTAGTTGGTAAGTGTTTTTCTATGGTCATGGTAACGTTGACAGTGGAGGAGAATATGTGAAACTGTAAGAAGAGTGTTGCATGATGGGCATGAAGGTCGAGGTGAAGCAGTTTATATATATCGATGTGTGAGAAAAGTGTGACCTATGCGGAGCCGGGATATAACTTTTTCTTCTTGTCTGTTTTTTTGTATGATGTCCAGTTTTCGACGACAGGTTTGATGAGACGTAATTGTGTGTGGTTTGTTGTGTCAGTCCATTGTTGATTCCAAAAATGTCGAATGTTTTGTCGTATTGTTGATTTGATGGCGTCAAAATGTGGTGGGATTTCTGTGATGTGTGGTAATTGTAATGAATGTTTGGCGAAATGATCTGCTTTCTCGTTTCCTGGGATGCCACAGTGGCTGAGCACCCACAGGAAACGGACCTTCATGCCCATCAGATGAAGTGTTTCAAGTATGTTATAAATGGAAATATGGCAATGGTGCGAAAAAGAAAGTGAAGAAAGAGATTGAAGAACAGATTTTGAGTCAGAACAAATGACGACATGGCGCATGGGGTGACAAATCGAACGGTTGCGGACATAGCGAAGGGCAGTAAGAATGGCGTGTAATTCGGCGATGAAAATGGAGGTCCCATTTGGCAAGCGATGTTGTTGTGTGTATGTACCGGAAACAATGGCATTTCCTGTGCAATTTGCGTTTTGGGATCCGTCGGTGAAAACAAAAGGAACATGATGATAACGAGAACGAAACTGGTGGAATTTTTGCTTGGCGTATTCTGGACAAAGCTGTGATTTTGGAGTGGTGGTGAGATAGACAATATGTCTCTCAGCCATCTGCCACGGTGGTGTATTTGGTGAAGAGAGAGCTGTAATATGTGGAATGTTGTATTGGAGCTGTGTAGAAAATGTTTTAATGCGTGAAGGTATGGTAAGCCCGGTTCGCTTTTCGGCGGGACCTAAATATTCGTGGTGTAGATTTGGGAGAATTTGTAAAGATGCGTGTGTGGGGTGGTGTTCTCTAAATTGAATTTTTGCGGCGTATCGGAGTGTTTGTTCAATTCTTCGGAGACCTGATGGTGGAATTCCTGATTCGATTTGTAGAGAAGTAATGGGAGACGTGGTCATTGCACCGAGTGCTATGCGAATGAATTTATTTTGTAAGGTGTCCAAAAGCTTCAAAGCGGTGGTACTGCCACTTGCGTAAACTATGGAGCCATATTCTATGATGGGTAGAACCAAGGATTTGTATAATTGTAATAGCGTGTGACGATCGGATCCGAATGATGACGACGTAATACAGCGAAATAAGTTGAGTCTGTGAAAACATTTGGCCTGGATGTGTTTGACGTGCTGGTGCATGGAAAACTTGCGATCGAAAATAACACCAAGAAATTTGAACGAATTTACAAAATGTATGTCAGTGTTTCCGAGGTGAAGTGGTGTATCTGGATTTGGGCACGGAATTGATTTGTTGAATATCATTGTGGCAGATTTTGGAGCTGAAAATGTGAAACCGTATTTGATGGACCATTGGTGTATCCGGTCAAGTGCGTTTTGTAATCTAATTAAACAATGATCATAATTTTTGCCGGAACACCAAATCGCACTATCGTCCGCAAACAGCGAGTATGATAGATTGGCAGGCATGTTATCGAAAATGTCATTAATGATGATGTTGAATAATACTGGTGAAATACAACTGCCCTGTGGTAACCCGTTCTGTAGAAAACGTGGATCGGAAATCGCTGACCTGCACCGGAGATGAAAATGACGGGAACCAGACAGAAATCCTATCAAATAATGAGCTAAATTTCCTTTGACGCCGAAGTGAAGAAGTTTGGAAATTAATGCCGGTTTGTATACCATATCATATGCTTTACTAATGTCTAAAAATACTGCAATGGTGTGTTCGTGTTTTTTTATAACCAAAGCGTATGTCAGTTTGTAATCGAATGAGATGATCTATTGTACTATGGCCATGACGAAAACCGCATTGAATTGGAGATAACAGATGATTTGTTTCTAAGTACCAGGTCAGTCTTTTTACAATCATACGTTCGAAAAGTTTTCCTAGACAACTGGTGAGAGCGATGGGTCGGAAATTATTGGGGTTGCTGTGGTTTTTGCCTGGTTTTGGAATCGGGATGATGAGGGCTTCCTTCCAGTTTTCGGGGAAAGTATGGCCAGACCATAATGCATTAAATGTTTGTAAGATACAATGTTTTGTGTCATTGGATAAATGTCTGAAAAAGGAATAATGTAAATTGTCGGGACCTACAGAAGTATTACCGGCTGAGGAAATTGCTGTATCTAGTTCAGAAACTTGAAATGAGATATTGTATGTTTCAGTGTTGTCCGAATCGAATTGTGCCAAATCGGTGTGAAATGTGTGTTGTGCGTTTTGTAGAAATTCCGGTCTGTTGTTGTTGTCAGAGCTATTGTAAGCCATGGTATCCGCTATTGTATTTACTACTGTTTGTGGGTCTGTAATTGTGGTGTCTTGAATTTTGAGTGCCGGGAGTGATTTAAATGGAGTGCGTCCTGATAATCGGCGAATTAACTGCCAGATTTTGCTTAAAGGTGTTCGAGAGGTGATTTGTTGTAGATAAAGTGACCATGAACGGCGACGAGCTGCGCGAATAATGCGGCGTGTCTTCGCACGTTCATAATTACGGCTGACTACATTTTGTTGGTCGGGATGACGTAAATATTTTCTAAATGCTCTCTTTCTTGCGGCTATTGCTCGGGAAACTTCTATCGACCACCAGGGGACTGGTGTTCTTTTTGTGAAAGGTTTTGTTAGTGGAATGGCGGTGGAAGCTGCTTCGATAAGTGTTTTGGTAACTTGGTTGATGTTTTCGACGGGAGAAATGTTGGGGTTGTATTGAATATGTGAAAGTTCCTGAAAAGTTGTCCAATCGGCCTTCGAGATTTTCCAGCGAGGGAAAACACTTGGTGTCGTATCTGCCGCAGTTGAAAATGTGGGTGTTAATTTAATGTGGTAATGATCGCTGGCATGAATATCAGTGTCTATGGTCCAATCATAATCATTGGCCAGAGTCGGAGAGCATATTGATAAATCAATAGCTGTTTCTGTATTATGTCCAAGGTGAAAAAAGGTTGGTTCTCCGGTGTTCAGTAATACTAAATTATGTCGGTCTAAAATGTGTTCAATGATGAGGCCGCGAGTGTCTGGAAGTGTGCGTGTTCTATCCCACGCTGGGCTATGGGCATTAAAATCGCCGAGTAATATGAAAGGATTTTTGAATTGTGTTATCAGGTTGTTTAAGTGTATCAAAATGTTTGTGTTATCTGTTTGTGGTGGAATATAAATGGAACATACATCCACATTCCTACCATGCAAACGCAAAGTACAAGCTACGGCTTGCAAAGGTGAATTCAGCGTAATTTGTGTATGTGTAAAATCATTGTTGATGTACAGTGCTGTACCGCCACTGCGATGTGGTCCACGGACCTCATCGTGACGGTACAGTGAGTAATTTGAAAGATTGAAATTATATGTATCGGTGGGTAAGAACCAGGTTTCCTGAAGAGCGATGAGAATAGGTGTGATAATACTAAAGAAAGCTTTCATTTCGGCCCATTTGGATAATAGACTATGGCAATTCCATTGGAGAAATATGGTCATTGGTGCGAATTAATATTTGTTGGCACCTTTCGGTGCCTGACGCAGCCACGATTGGAGTTCAGGTGGGTTCGTATGTTGATTGCGGCCGGCGGTGGTTGGCTCGCTCGAGCCGTCCTGCCGACCAGTGACCTTGGAGGCCGATTCACGTCGGCCGGCCATTGCCGCGGGGGATGCCCGCCGGCTGGGAGTCGGTCGGGTCACGTGGTCGCCGGCTTGTACCGGGCGCCCCGGGTTCCGTTGGTGCGCCACCGAAGTGGCTCGCGTTTCCCCGGCAGCCGAATGGCTGCGGGGTCTGGAATTCCTTGTGGAATTTGTTGGCGTTTGTTTGATCGGAATGGTCTGGGTGTTGGGAGCCGGGGCGGTTTGTGTCGGAGTGGTCTGGGTGTTGGGAGCCAGGGTGCTTGGTGTCGGTGTGGTCAGTGGAGTAAGTTTTTTAAGTGGAGCTACACCTGGAATAATATCTGTTTGCATCGAGATGGAGGTAGTGGTGACGCGACGTGTGGGGGGAGCAACGGTGGCCGCCTGAGCGTACGTTTTCGCTGATGGGAAGGTGGCCTCGACAGACCGTCGTGCCTGGGGGTATGACACCCCGGTCGTGGCCTTCACAGCGCATACCTCCTTCTCCTTGCGCCAAACTGGGCATTGATTGGAAGTGGTGAGGTGATCGGATGTGTTGCAGCTGAGGCAGTGGGCAGGCTTGGAGCAGGTGGAGTCAGGATGAGGTGTTTCTCCGCATTTGGGGCACCGGGCGAACTGGCGACAAGTTTTACTGCCATGGCCGAAGCGCTGACAGTTAAAACAGCGGAGAGGATTAGGAATAAAGACACGGACTTGGAATCGTAGGTATCCGGCGACTAGGGTCTTGGGAAGGTTGGTAGAATTGAAGGTAAGGGCAAGGAGGCTCGTATCACGTTTCTGACCGTCTTTAAAGGAAGTGATTCGATGGACGTGGGTCACCCCCTCCGGCCTGAGCTCCGTCTGGATTTCCGCTTCAGTCATGAAGCGAAGCTCCGGCGCGAAGACGGTGCCCTTGGTGGTGTTGCGGTTGGAGTGTAGGGTAATGGTGACGGATTTACCACAAAATGTGGTGGTACGGAGGAGGGCTTTGGTCTGAGCTCGGGTTTGGGTTTTGATGACAAGGGTTCCGTTGGCAGGGGCTTCAATGTCGGGATTGGCTAGGGAGCAGATGGCAAGGAGTTGTTTAGTCGGCCAAAAAACGTTGATACGGCGGAAGGAAATGGATTTATCGACAGGCTTGACTACAATGTAAGAGCCAGTACTGTCGAGGTAGGGTTCAATGGGCTGGATGGGTTCAGGTTGGGAGGGCGTGGTCTGGTTCGAGCGTGGGTCAGCGGCGTGAAGAGTGATGGTCTGGTCTGGATTCTGAGGCGAGGTCGAGGTCTTGGGACGAGCAGGGTTCGGCGAGGTGCAAAGGGCGTCCATCGCGTCATCAAGGGGAATTGTCCGGCGCAGTTCATCAATGGTCGAATTCAGTGAGGGAACATCAGAGGCCAAGTCCGTGTTCGTGCGATGGTCGTCGGGTGTGGTCAGCGGAGGAAATTCAGAATCAGAGTCCTGTGGCGAGCTGGGGGGGGTGCCACAAAATAAAAAAAAACACACAAAACAAAGAAAAAAAAAACAAAAAAGAACCAAAAAGAGGTAGGGGGGGGGGTGTCACCCCCCAAAAAAAAAAAGAGAAAAAACAAAACGGGTGGCCCCCCCCCAAAAAAAAAAAAAAAAATAAAAAAAAAAAAAAAAAGAAAAGAGAGGAAAAGGGAGTCACCGCTTTACAAACCACAAAAAAAAAGAAAGAGTGGAAAGGTTTTTAAGTTGGTGGTGGAAAATAAAAAAAAAAATGTAGAAAAAAAGATGGGGAGGTGGGGGGGGGGTGGTGTTGATAGATTTGACCGAGGAGCAAAACAGGTGGACCCCCCCCCCAAACAACAGTCTAACGGCCGGGGGAAAAAACA
Organism: Ashinkailepas kermadecensis; assembly: GCA_034440615.1. Classification (NCBI taxonomy): domain Eukaryota; kingdom Metazoa; phylum Arthropoda; class Thecostraca; family Neolepadidae; genus Ashinkailepas; species Ashinkailepas kermadecensis. Next base: position 93,592 of record JAOTOM010002474.1, read on the forward strand.
GCCAAACGAAGAAGGGGGGGAAGCAAACACCCTTGTATACAAGGGTGCTTTGCCCGTTTCATGGGTGTGGGATGGTGGGGAGTCCTATGAGTTTGGGAAGCCCCATCCCTATCCTACTGGCTTCCTCTACCATCTGGAACCTCCTTACTTGTATTAGAGGCCTCCTCTTCTATCCGATGGGCCACTTTGCCCGCCATGGGATACTCTTCTTGAGTCCTAGATGTGACGGTCTATACCGGTGAGACCGGTAGCCACCTATCGGTGTGAACGTGCACTGCAGGTTGTTGCGTGGTAAGCAGGGGAGTGCTGCCGGACTGGGCGAGCATGATGGCTGCGTTGCGTGTGAGCTGGAAGGTAACTGGATAAGTTGAGTTAAGGAGAGATATCGAGTAGTGTAAATTGTCTTACAACAGTGAAGAATGAACATTACGGTACATGGTGTCAGAAGCCGGATTATGCAAGTCGCATTCCGAACCCCAGCCGGTTGGATTTACCACCCCGGCCCTGTAGGCAACATGGCGGACCTGGGGTCGGGACGGCGACGGAACTCACGTCCAAGCCGGTCCCAGTGCAAGTCTCGGTAAGCCGCCGGTCGTGACCTGCGCGTGATGGAGGGCGCCGACGTGGCTGTCGTGGCCCAGTCTCCTACTGGTGCAAGGATGCAGAAGAGGTGCAAATTCTGCGGTCTGGTCCATCCATTAGCTCGTTCCTACTGTGTGGCCTGGGGAAAGCGGTGTCGGAAGTGTGGGGAGGACAACCACTTCGCGGCAGTGAAGTGTGCCGCCATGCAGCGATGCCGGCGCCTGCGCTGTCCGGTCGTGCCGACCTCGCCCCGTGTCCTGGCCGGCGCCATTGTTCCCGCCCAACGCCTCCCGCCGGATATCCGGGTGGCCGTCAGCCGCCCGTCGCGGCCACTAGGTGGCAGCAGCTACACGCGGTCGCCGCCAAGAGGGCATCACCGGAACTTGCCACCGACACTCCACCAGTACGACTTGATGACGTCTCAGACTGAGTACCCTGACACCGGTGAGCAGTGCCCGAGCAAAGCGCATATAACTCTGTGTGCAAAGGATGGCAAGCCAGTTACTTTTTGGTAGACTCTGGCTCTGAGTGTGATGTGCTGCCTCTGGATGAGTGTATGTACGGGGCAGCTCGCTGGCAGGTGTGACGTCACTGCGGCCGGCATGTGACGTCAGTGTGGCTAACATGTGACGTCAGTGTGGGTAGCTGATGATCTCGGGCGGAGTCCAGCGGCTGTTGGAATCGCTAGTTCGGGCGGGTGTTTACGCGGGTTCCTTTCCACACAGCATCGTTGCTGTTCATAGGTCCACTGGTGGCCTTCACTATAGCAGGAAGAGGTCGTGCAGAAGTGGAGTTCGGCGCTGTTAAGATCCACCGCAGACCTGCCTTTGTAAAGATGCCTGTCCGTTGAGTCTGCTGTGCTCGGATTCAGCAAGCGAAGCTTTCGCGAGTGGTGCGATCTGTCTTGCACTGCGCAGATGCATGCTTTTCAGCCGAGCTTGTACAGTGGCATCTGACCTAAGATGTCGACTTTAGCTGTGTGCTGTCATCGTGCCTTAGACGATATTGACTAGCTGTATGCTGTTATCGTGCCTTGGACGATGTTGACTTTAGCTGGTGGCGTCTGACCTAAGATGTCAACTCTAGCTGTGTGCTGTTGTCGTGCCTTGGAAGATGTTGGCTTTAGCTGGTGACGTCTGACCTAAGATTGACTTTATTTGGTATCGTTTGGACGATATTGACTAGCTGTATGCTGTTATCGTGCCTTGGACGATGTTGACTTTAGCTGGTGGCGTCTGACCTAAGATGTCGACTGTAGCTGTGTGCTGTTGCGGCCTTGGACGATGTCGACGGGCCAGAAGCTTTTTGGCCGGGCGTGTCGCACCTCGCACTTTCTTGCCCACCCGACGGGAAAATCTGAACTCCCAGCATCCCACGACTGTACCGGAGGAGACGCTTCGACAAATGGTTCGCCAGGCGCTCTATTATGATCCGGGAAAGGAGCACCTGCCCCCACTCCGGCCTGGTCAGTCAGTATGTATGCGGCTGCCAGGGCGGCCCACCTGGTCCCCCAGTGTATGTGTGGGTGCTGTGGGCCCTCGCGCCTATTAGGTATGTGTACAGGGCGTAACGTATCGTAGGAATCGTCGCCAACTGCTTACAACAAATGACCCCTCACCAGCCCAGGAGGAAGCCCTTAATGCCGGCCCTCAGTCGGCACAAGTGCCACCGGTACATCCCACCCCTGCCCGGTCTGCCGACCCGGAGGTCTTGCCGTCTGATCCGACCGCAGCCCTTGGGATCCCCGCTTCCCCTTCTCACCCAGGTCCGCGCCGTTCCTTGCGCCTGGTATGTCCACCTTCAGATCTGGCTGACTACGTACGATAGCGTTCCAATCACAATGTATGTGCTTCGCTGCTTTGCCGACGGTATAGGCTTTCTGTTGTGTCGTTATCGACCTGTCAGTATGAGCGATATATCATTATACGGTGCTAGTATATATTTGCTGAGGCATCGGCATCGGCGTTCTGTGTTGGTATAGTCTCACTGCGTCAGCATGGATCTTCTGCTGTGTCACCATGGATTTGCTGCTGTGTCGCTTTGTCGCCATGGATTTGCTGCTGCCGTCACAATCCTCGCGACGAGAGTTACCGGGCCTGCGTAGCTTTGCTATCGCCTTCGTTACTGTGTGTTGCCGTGTTACCTACGTGCTCGTAACTTCGATGCCTATGTTGCCTTGAGAGGCCCGAACAAGGTTAGGTCGCGATGCTGTTCGTGCGATGCCGTCCGTTTAGACTTCCTCGCATCGGAGAGGAAAGAAGATGTGAACTTGCAACCATCTCGCCGTGGGATGCTGTTGGTAATCTCTCCTCGTTTCGGAAAGGAGAGAAGATGTGACGGTCGATGCCGGTGAGACCGGTAGCCACCTGGCGGTGTGAACGTGGACTGCAGGTTGGTGCGTGGTAAGCAGAGCAGTGCTGCCGGACTGGGCGAGCATCATGGTTGCGTTACGTGTGGGCTGGAGGGATATTGGATAAGCTGAGTTATGCAGAGATATTGAGTAGTGTAGCAACATTACGTCCTACAAGAGTGACCAGAATTAGAACCACTACGTTAACAAAATGCCACGTCCTCTCCGTTGCTAGGGTGCCGAGATCCCACCCCCCCCTGGTGTGGGGTCCCCGGGGCCCCCGCGGGCCCCCCCCCCCCCGGGGGGCCAAGAAAGGGACCCCCAAAATCCTAACCCCCCAAAAAAGGGGCTCCCCTCCCCTCCCAAAGGCCCCCCCTCCCCCCCTTTCCCAAAAGCCCCCCAGAGGGAAGGGAGAAGGAAAAAGAAATTAATAATCCTCTTGGGGGGCACTCTTCCATCAAAAACCATCTCCCCTGTCATATTAGCCTCCTCTTCCGTGTTAGCGGTTTCCTCTTCCACCTTGTGGCCTCATTTCTAAGCTTGAATCACAGTGTCCAAATTAGAGGCGTTCTGTGACGCCTTGAAGATCTCTTCTAACCTGGGTGACTCCTTGCCGGTTTTCGTGACCTTTTGCCGCGTTCTGAGGGCCCCTGCCTCTCTCCTAGAGGCTCGTCACCCGTCTTATGAGTATCCATTCATTTCCTGGGGGCCACGTCTGTCATTCTGGGGCCTCCTCGCCGGTTTTGGTGGTCTCCTTCTCTATCCTGAAGGTCTTCTTGCCTGTCGTGGGGAGTCTTCTCTTCAGCCAGCTCAGTCGTTGGTGGAAAGTGTTGTTTTGGTGGTCTCCTCCTCTATCCTGGAGGTCTTCTTGCCTGTCGTGGGGAGTCTTCTCTTCAGCCAGCTCAGTCGTTGGTGGAAAGTGTTGTTTTGGTGGTCTCCTCCTCTATCCTGAAGGTCTTCTCGCCTGTCGTGGGGAGTCTCCTCTTTAGCCAGCTCAGTCGTTGGTGGAAAGACCGGTTTTGGTGGTCTCCTCCTCTATCCTGAAGGTCTTCTCGCCTGTCGTGGGCAGTCTCCTCTTTAGCCAGCTCAGTCGTTGGTGGAAAGTGTTGTTTTGGTGGTCTCCTTCTCTATCCTGAAGGTCTTCTCGCCTGTCGTGGGGAGTCTTCTCTTTAGCCAGCTCAGTCGTTTGTGGAAAGTGTTGTTTTGGTGGTCTCCTCCTCTATCCTGAAGGTCTTCTTGCCTGTCGTGGGGAGTCTCCTCTTTAGCCAGCTCAGTCGTTGGTGGAAAGTGTTGTTTCGGTGGTCTCCTCCTCTATCCTGAAGGTCTTCTCGCCTGTCGTGGGGAGTCTCCTCTTTAGCCAGCTCAGTCGTTGGTGGAAAGACCGGTTTTGGTGGTCTCCTCCTCTATCCTGAAGGTCTTCTTGCCTGTCGTGGGGAGTCTTCTCTTTAGCCAGCTCAGTCGTTGGTGGAAAGTGTTGTTTTGGTGGTCTCCTCCTCTATCCTGAAGGTCTTCTCGCCTGTCGTGGGGAGTCTTCTCTTTAGCCAGCTCAGTCGTTGGTGGAAAGACCGGTTTTGGTGGTCTCCTCCTCTATCCTGAAGGTCTTCTTGCCTGTCGTGGGGAGTCTTCTCTTTAGCCAGCTCAGTCGTTGGTGGAAAGACCGGTTTTAGTGGTCTCCTTCCTCTATCCTGAAGGTCTTCTCGCCTGTCGTGGGGAGTCTTCTCTTTAGCCAGCTCAGTCGTTGGTGGAAAGTGTTGTTTTGGTGGTCTCCTCCTCTATCCTGAAGGTCTTCTCGCCTGTCGTGGGCAGTCTTCTCTTTAGCCAGCTCAGTCGTTGGTGGAAAGTGTTGTTTTGGTGGTCTCCTTCTCTATCCTGAAGGTCTTCTTGCCTGTCGTGGGGAGTCTTCTCTTTAGCCAGCTCAGTCGTTGGTGGAAAGTGTTGTTTTGGTGGTCTCCTTCTCTATCCTGGAGGTCTTCTTGCCTGTCGTGGGGAGTCTTCTCTTCAGCCAGCTCAGTCGTTGGTGGAAAGTGTTGTTTTGGTGGTCTCCTCCTCTATCCTGAAGGTCTTCTCGCCTGTCGTGGGGAGTCTTCTCTTTAGCCAGCTCAGTCGTTGGTGGAAAGGCCGGTTTTGGTGGTCTCCTTCTCTATCCTGAAGGTTTTCTCGCCTGTCGTGGGTAGTCTTCTCTTTAGCCAGCTCAGTCGTTGGTGGAAAGTGTTGTTTTGGTGGTCTCCTTCTCTATCCTGAAGGTCTTCTCGCCTGTCGTGGGGAGTCTTCTCTTTAGCCAGCTCAGTCGTTTGTGGAAAGTGTTGTTTTGGTGGTCTCCTCCTCTATCCTGAAGGTCTTCTTGCCTGTCGTGGGGAGTCTCCTCTTTAGCCAGCTCAGTCGTTGGTGGAAAGTGTTGTTTCGGTGGTCTCCTCCTCTATCCTGAAGGTCTTCTCGCCTGTCGTGGGGAGTCTCCTCTTTAGCCAGCTCAGTCGTTGGTGGAAAGACCGGTTTTGGTGGTCTCCTCCCCTATCCTGAAGGTCTTCTCGCCTGTCGTGGGGAGTCTTCTCTTTAGCCAGCTCAGTCGTTGGTGGAAAGTGTTGTTTTGGTGGTCTCCTCCTCTATCCTGAAGGTCTTCTCGCCTGTCGTGGGGAATCTTCTCTTTAGCCAGCTCAGACGTTGGTGGAAAGACCGGTTTTGGTGGTCTCCTCCTCTATCCTGAAGGTCTTCTTGCATGTCGTGGGGAGTCTCCTCTTTAGCCAGCTCAGTCGTTGGTGGAAAGACCGGTTTTAGTGGTCTCCTTCTCTATCCTGAAGGTCTTCTCGCCTGTCGTGGGGAGTCTTCTCTTTAGCCAGCTCAGTCGTTGGTGGAAAGTGTTGTTTTGGTGGTCTCCTCCTCTATCCTGAAGGTCTTCTCGCCTGTCGTGGGCAGTCTTCTCTTTAGCCAGCTCAGTTGTTGGTGGAAAGTGTTGTTTTGGTGGTCTCCTTCTCTATCCTGAAGGTCTTCTTGCCTGTCGTGGGGAGTCTTCTCTTCAGCCAGCTCAGTCGTTGGTGGAAAGTGTTGTTTTGGTGGTCTCCTCCTCTATCCTGGAGGTCTTCTTGCCTGTCGTGGGGAGTCTTCTCTTCAGCCAGCTCAGTCGTTGGTGGAAAGTGTTGTTTTGGTGGTCTCCTCCTCTATCCTGAAGGTCTTCTCGCCTGTCGTGGGGAGTTTTCTCTTTAGCCAGCTCAGTCGTTGGTGGAAAGGCCGGTTTTGGTGGTCTCCTTCTCTATCCTGAAGGTTTTCTCGCCTGTCGTGGGGAGTCTTCTCTTTAGCCAGCTCAGTCGTTGGTGGAAAGTGTTGTTTTGGTGGTCTCCTTCTCTATCCTGAAGGTCTTCTTGCCTGTCGTGGGGAGTCTTCTCTTCAGCCAGCTCAGTCGTTGGTGGAAAGTGTTGTTTTGGTGGTCTCCTCCTCTATCCTGGAGGTCTTCTTGCCTGTCGTGGGGAGTCTTCTCTTCAGCCAGCTCAGTCGTTGGTGGAAAGTGTTGTTTTGGTGGTCTCCTCCTCTATCCTGAAGGTCTTCTCGCCTGTCGTGGGGAGTCTCCTCTTTAGCCAGCTCAGTCGTTGGTGGAAAGACCGGTTTTGGTGGTCTCCTTCTCTATCCTGAAGGTCTTCTCGCCTGTCGTGGGCAGTCTCCTCTTTAGCCAGCTCAGTCGTTGGTGGAAAGTGTTGTTTTGGTGGTCTCCTTCTCTATCCTGAAGGTCTTCTCGCCTGTCGTGGGGAGTCTTCTCTTTAGCCAGCTCAGTCGTTTGTGGAAAGTGTTGTTTTGGTGGTCTCCTCCTCTATCCTGAAGGTCTTCTTGCCTGTCGTGGGGAGTCTCCTCTTTAGCCAGCTCAGTCGTTGGTGGAAAGTGTTGTTTCGGTGGTCTTCTCCTCTATCCTGAAGGTCTTCTCGCCTGTCGTGGGGAGTCTCCTCTTTAGCCAGCTCAGTCGTTGGTGGAAAGACCGGTTTTGGTGGTCTCCTCCTCTATCCTGAAGGTCTTCTCGCCTGTCGTGGGGAGTCTTCTCTTTAGCCAGCTCAGTCGTTGGTGGAAAGACCGGTTTTGGTGGTCTCCTCCTCTATCCTGAAGGTCTTCTCGCCTGTCGTGGGGAGTCTTCTCTTTAGCCAGCTCAGTCGTTGGTGGAAAGTGTTGTTTTGGTGGTCTCCTCCTCTATCCTGAAGGTCTTCTCGCCTGTCGTGGGGAATCTTCTCTTTAGCCAGCTCAGTCGTTGGTGGAAAGACCGGTTTTGGTGGTCTCCTCCTCTATCCTGAAGGTCTTCTCGCCTGTCGTGGGGAGTCTTCTCTTTAGCCAGCTCAGTCGTTGGTGGAAAGACCGGTTTTAGTGGTCTCCTTCTCTATCCTGAAGGTCTTCTCGCCTGTCGTGGGGAGTCTTCTCTTTAGCCAGCTCAGTCGTTGGTGGAAAGTGTTGTTTTGGTGGTCTCCTCCTCTATCCTGAAGGTCTTCTCGCCTGTCGTGGGCAGTCTTCTCTTTAGCCAGCTCAGTCGTTGGTGGAAAGTGTTGTTTTGGTGGTCTCCTTCTCTATCCTGAAGGTCTTCTTGCCTGTCGTGAGGAGTCTTCTCTTCAGCCAGCTCAGTCGTTGGTGGAAAGTGTTGTTTTGGTGGTCTCCTCCTCTATCCTGGAGGTCTTCTTGCCTGTCGTGGGGAGTCTTCTCTTCAGCCAGCTCAGTCGTTGGTGGAAAGTGTTGTTTTGGTGGTCTCCTCCTCTATCCTGAAGGTCTTCTCGCCTGTCGTGGGGAGTCTTCTCTTTAGCCAGCTCAGTCGTTGGTGGAAAGGCCGGTTTTGGTGGTCTCCTTCTCTATCCTGAAGGTTTTCTCGCCTGTCGTGGGTAGTCTTCTCTTTAGCCAGCTCAGTCGTTGGTGGAAAGTGTTGTTTTGGTGGTCTCCTTCTCTATCCTGAAGGTCTTCTCGCCTGTCGTGGGGAGTCTTCTCTTTAGCCAGCTCAGTCGTTTGTGGAAAGTGTTGTTTTGGTGGTCTCCTCCTCTATCCTGAAGGTCTTCTTGCCTGTCGTGGGGAGTCTCCTCTTTAGCCAGCTCAGTCGTTGGTGGAAAGTGTTGTTTCGGTGGTCTCCTCCTCTATCCTGAAGGTCTTCTCGCCTGTCGTGGGGAGTCTCCTCTTTAGCCAGCTCAGTCGTTGGTGGAAAGACCGGTTTTGGTGGTCTCCTCCTCTATCCTGAAGGTCTTCTCGCCTGTCGTGGGCAGTCTTCTCTTTAGCCAGCTCAGTCGTTGGTGGAAAGTGTTGTTTTGGTGGTCTCCTCCTCTATCCTGAAGGTCTTCTCGCCTGTCGTGGGGAGTCTTCTCTTTAGCCAGCTCAGTCGTTGGTGGAAAGACCGGTTTTGGTGGTCTCCTTCTCTATCCTGAAGGTCTTCTCGCCTGTCGTGGGGAGTCTTCTCTTTAGCCAGCTCAGTCGTTGGTGGAAAGACCGGTTTTGTGGTCTCCTTCTCTATCCTGAAAGGTTTTTTCCCCTTTCGTGGGGATTTTTTTTTATCCAGTCAGTCGTTGGTGGAAAGAGTTGTTTTGGTGGTCTCCTCCTCTATCCTGAAGGTCTTCTCGCCTGTCGTGGGGCAGTCTTCTCTTTAGCCAGCTCAGTCGTTGGTGGAAAGTGTTGTTTTGGTGGTCTCCTTCTCTATCCTGAAGGTCTTCTTGCCTGTCGTGGGGAGTCTTCTCTTCAGCCAGCTCAGTCGTTGGTGGAAAGTGTTGTTTTGGTGGTCTCCTTCTCTATCCTGGAGGTCTTCTTGCCTGTCGTGGGGAGTCTTCTCTTCAGCCAGCTCAGTCGTTGGTGGAAAGTGTTGTTTTGGTGGTCTCCTCCTCTATCCTGAAGGTCTTCTCGCCTGTCGTGGGGAGTCTTCTCTTTAGCCAGCTCAGTCGTTGGTGGAAAGGCCGGTTTTGGTGGTCTCCTTCTCTATCCTGAAGGTTTTCTCGCCTGTCGTGGGGAGTCTTCTCTTTAGCCAGCTCAGTCGTTGGTGGAAAGTGTTGTTTTGGTGGTCTCCTTCTCTATCCTGAAGGTCTTCTTGCCTGTCGTGGGGAGTCTTCTCTTCAGCCAGCTCAGTCGTTGGTGGAAAGTGTTGTTTTGGTGGTCTCCTCCTCTATCCTGGAGGTCTTCTTGCCTGTCGTGGGGAGTCTTCTCTTCAGCCAGCTCAGTCGTTGGTGGAAAGTGTTGTTTTGGTGGTCTCTCTCCTCTATCCTTTAAGGTCTTCTCGCCTGTCGTTGGGGAGTCTCCTCTTTAGCCAGCTCAGTCGTTGGTGGAAAGACCGGTTTTGGTGGTCTCCTCCTCTATCCTGAAGGTCTTCTCGCCTGTCGTGGGCAGTCTCCTCTTTAGCCAGCTCAGTCGTTGGTGGAAAGTGTTGTTTTGGTGGTCTCCTTCTCTATCCTGAAGGTCTTCTCGCCTGTCGTGGGGAGTCTTCTCTTTAGCCAGCTCAGTCGTTTGTGGAAAGTGTTGTTTTGGTGGTCTCCTCCTCTATCCTGAAGGTCTTCTTGCCTGTCGTGGGGAGTCTCCTCTTTAGCCAGCTCAGTCGTTGGTGGAAAGTGTTGTTTCGGTGGTCTTCCTCCTCTATCCTGAAGGTCTTCTCGCCTGTCGTGGGGAGTCTCCTCTTTAGCCAGCTCAGTCGTTGGTGGAAAGACCGGTTTTGGTGGTCTCCTCCTCTATCCTGAAGGTCTTCTCGCCTGTCGTGGGGAGTCTTCTCTTTAGCCAGCTCAGTCGTTGGTGGAAAGTGTTGTTTTGGTGGTCTCCTCCTCTATCCTGAAGGTCTTCTCGCCTGTCGTGGGGAGTCTCCTCTTTAGCCTCAGCTCAGTCGTTGGTGGAAAGTGTTGTTTTGGTGGTCTCCTCCTCTATCCTGAAGGTCTTCTCGCCTGTCGTGGGGAGTCTTCTCTTTAGCCAGCTCAGTCGTTGGTGGAAAGAGCGGTTTTGGTGGTCTCCTCCTCTATCCTGAAGGTCTTCTCGCCTGTCGTGGGGAGTCTTCTCTTTAGCCAGCTCAGTCGTTGGTGGAAAGACCGGTTTTAGTGGTCTCCTCCTCTATCCTGAAGGTCTTCTCGCCTGTCGTGGGGAGTCTTCTCTTTAGCCAGCTCAGTCGTTGGTGGAAAGTGTTGTTTTGGTGGTCTCCTCCTCTATCCTGAAGGTCTTCTCGCCTGTCGTGGGGCAGTCTTCTCTTTAGCCAGCTCAGTCGTTGGTGGAAAGTGTTGTTTTGGTGGTCTCCTTCTCTATCCTGAAGGTCTTCTTGCCTGTCGTGGGGAGTCTTCTCTTCAGCCAGCTCAGTCGTTGGTGGAAAGTGTTGTTTTGGTGGTCTCCTCCTCTATCCTGGAGGTCTTCTTGCCTGTCGTGGGGAGTCTTCTCTTCAGCCAGCTCAGTCGTTGGTGGAAAGTGTTGTTTTGGTGGTCTCCTCCTCTATCCTGAAGGTCTTCTCGCCTGTCGTGGGGAGTCTTCTCTTTAGCCAGCTCAGTCGTTGGTGGAAAGGCCGGTTTTGGTGGTCTCCTTCTCTATCCTGAAGGTCTTCTCGCCTGTCGTGGGGCAGTCTCCTCTTTAGCCAGCTCAGTCGTTGGTG